>JAJPUD010002307.1:46874-88253 GCA_023553655.1 Myrmecobius fasciatus | reverse complement strand
ATATATTTTTTTTTTAACTAGGGGAAAGAAACTATTTTCTGCCCCATTTTTCACCCAGCCTTTATCACTGAATGGGAATTGCTTCAGTAAAACTATGACCTGGAAAAGACCTTAGCTTTAAAAAGCTAAGACCTCCCACTACATGTAGGGCCATGTATAGTCATCCTGATCTTTATCTGTCTACTGGACCCAGATGGCTCTGGAGGGGAAAGTGAGGCAGGTGACCTTACCCAGCTCTCCTTCACTTAAATCCAGTTCACTTTCAGGTCATGACATCACCTCCTAATGTCATCTTCAAGAATGATGGACACACAACCAAAACAGCAAAGGTATTGCAACTGCTTTGCATTTCTTCCTGTGAAGACTGGCCCTACTGGATTTCCCTCTTGTCTCTTCACACCCACTGCTGCTATAGCAGAAAGAACATAGGACTGGAAAGCCAAGGGCAAAAATAGCAAGGAGAAGGCAGAAGTTAAGATTTTAATCTAGAAACTTTAAATATCAAAATCCAACACTCTCACTACTATGTACCCATTTCCCAGGGTTGTTATGAGGAAAGTGATCTCTAGGGAAAGAGAAAGAAATAAGGATTTATCAAATACCTACTGTGTGCCAAGTATTAGACTAATTGTTTCACTGATGTCTCATTTGATCCTTATAAGAACCCAGGGAAGGAGGTACTATTATTTCCATTTTACAGTTGAGGAAACTGAGGCAGAAGGAAATTAAGTGACTGCTCAGAATCACACAGCTGGATTTTAAACTCAAGCCATCCTGGCTTCAAACTCAGCACTCAACCTCTACCTTCACCACATATCATCCTGTTTCCTTCTTCCTTTTCATACTTTTTAATCTTTTTCCTCTTCCTTCTCTCCATTGTAGGACCCCATAAGGCAAGTGAACTCATGCCAAATCACTACAGGCTATTATTGACCTCTGAGATACTTGGGCCACTACCAGAAAACTGGAAAATTGGAGAATCGTTTAAAAAAAAAAAAGTAAAAATCTCTGGAATAGATCCAAGTCTGAGACTTTGGAGGTGTTTTAGGTCTGGGTTAAAGGGAAATAACATAGCATCATCTTCTCATTACTCTGAGTCAGACAAGACTTGGATTCAAATCCTACCACTCACTATGTGTAGGATTTAATAATACATCTCTTCATCTCTCTGAGTCCCACTTAACTAAAAATGATAATAACTATCATGCTAGGTTATTATTTTGAACATTGACTCCATATCACAGGCACAAATATTCATATATATACTTATTGTCTATCTGGAATATAAACTCTTTAAGACCAGCAATTACTTCATTTGGAATCTGGCACATTGTAGGTGTTTAATAAATCCTTGTGATTTGAATGAGTGATTGATTCAGCATACTGTCTTGCATATAGTATTACTTAATAAATTCTTATTAACTTGCATTGTGAAGACCAAGTAAGATAATATCTAGATAGCATTTTATATATTTTATAAAGGTATCTATTGGGGCAGCTATGTAGCGCAGTGGATAGAGCATCAGCCCTGAAGTAAGGAGGACCTGAGTTCAAATGTGGTCTCAGATATTTAACACTTCCTGGCTGTGTGACCCTGGGCAAGTCACTTACCCCCAATTGCCTTAACAAATAAATAAATAAAAATATCTATTTCTGTCATTATTATGTTATACTTCACATCAGGTATCACTGTTTTACTTTGCATTTGTACTACTTCCTAACAGGATTGTATAGCTATCTAAATGACATTTTAATTTAATTATAATTAATTATATTCATCCTGATGTAATGAATTAATAATTAATCATGTTAAGAATAATTAAGATGAAAAAACTGAGGTCCATGGGTTTAGTACCCTAAGATTATACTACTGATAGTAAATATCAGAGGCTGGATTGGAATCGTGGTATTCCAAGCTAGGCTGTTTGTATTGATTGGCTCATGGTTGTCCAGCAATGGAGCATTCCACTAGGAGATAATGAGTTCCTTGGTATTGAAAGTCTTTAAACAGAGGCTGGAACACTGCCTGACAGATTTTATTATGAGGATTCCTACTCAAATAGTGATTAGACTACATGACCTCTCAGGTCCTTTCCAACTCTGGGATTCTATGATTCCATAAGCTTAAAAAAAAAAAAAAGCCTATTGGGTTCTCTTGCTCAGGTTTCTTCTATCTTGGGATATCAGACGTCCCTGTATTGATTTCTAGGGCTTTCAAACTTGGATGGAAAAAAATCGCTTTTTTATTAAAGGCATGTTAGGTGACATGGTAGACAGAATGCTGGACCTTGGTAGAGGCAGGAAGACCTGAGTTGAAATTTGACTTCAGACACTTGCTAGATATATGACATTGGACAAGTCATTTAACCCTGTTTGTCTCAGTTTCCTTAATTATAAAATGGAAATAATAATAGCATTTACCTCCCAGGGTAGTTATGAAAATCAAATGAGATTATATCTGTTAAGTATTTATTATAATACCTGATACATATAGTAAGCATTTAATAAATGCTTGTTTCCTTCATTAACTTCTTTTTTTTTTTTTTTTTTTTTTTGCTTTTTGCTGAGGCAATTGGGGTTAAGTGACTTGCCCAGGGTCACACAGCTAGGAAGTGTCTGAGACCAGATTTGAACTCAGGTCCTCCTGACTTCAGGGCTGGTGCTCTAACCACTGCGCCACCTAGCTGCCCCTCCTTCATTAACTTCTAAATGAAATTGTACATTTCTTTAAATTTTGAATGTAGCAGGGCAGTTCAGTGATGCAGCCACAAAGGACTGGTCCTAGAATTAGAAGACCTGAGTTCAAATGTGATCTGAAATACTAGCTATGTAGTCCTGGGCAAATCACTTAATCCAAATTGCTCCCCCCAAAATTTTTTTAAGTATAAGAAACAAACATGGTAATGATATTAAGCTCCAATAGACTGCCGGAAGGGTCCATCACACATAGGTCAAAGTCAAGATCTCTTACAATTCAGTTTATGTTCTCTGTTTTTTGACTTTCTGTTTTAAGGTCTCTTCCAATTTTACTATTCTCTGCTCAAGATAGAGAGTTTTGTGGCATTTAAAACTCTTCTTTACCATTTCCAATGGTCTTGTAGGAGAGAGCCATCTGCATCCAGAAGGAGGACTGTAGCGACTGAATGTGAATTACAACATAGTATTTTCACGTTTTTTATTGTTGCTGGCTTGCTTTTTCTTTCTCATTTTTTTTTTCTTTTTGAATTGATGTTTCGTGTGCAGCATAAGTGTGGAAATGTTTAGAAGAATTGCACATGTTTAACATATATTGGATTGCTTGCTCCCCCTTGGGGAGGGGATGGGGGGAAGAGAGGGAGAAAGATTTTGCAGGAGTGAATGTTGAAGACTATCTTTGTATATATATTGAAAATAAAAAACTATCACATAAAAAAATAAATAAAACTCTTCTTTACCTGCCTTCTATCTACTTTAGTTTTCTGACACCTTATTCCTCTCCACATTCTCTGATCTAGGTGCAGCAGGCTTTTTGCTTTCCTCAAGACACCTATCCCCTCTTTCTTTGGAGTTGCTTTGGCTGACATGTCTTATTTCCTCACCTCAGCTATTTAGCTTTTCTGGCTTCCTTCAAGAAACTCAAAGGTTATTTTCCATGAAAGAACTTTCCCCTATTCTTTCCATCTATTAAGGACTTCTCTCAGATTTCCTTCCAATTGCTTCTGTAGTCATCCCCCATTAGAATGCAAACTCTCCAAAATCAGGGATTTTTTTAAAAAAAAACTGTCTTAATATCTCCAGCCTGCAACAAAGCAAACATTTAAAAAAGACCTTGTCCGACTGACTGGCTGAAAGATCTCTCCCATCTGTAGTATTCTATGATTTGAAAACATCAACTAATCTAAATACAGGGAGAAAAAACTGAGTTAGTCTATTGCAAAATTGGGGGATGATAAGCAAGAAAATTAATAGTTTTAAAAGAATGGGCTGGACAATTTGCTTCTGAATGCCATGTGTCATTAAACTTCTAAGAAACTCATTGGCCTCCTCCTCAGGACCTAATGTAATACCAAAGAAACACTTGATTGACTTTTGGCATGCAAGAATCAGTGGAAGGAAGTGGTGGCTTTTAGAATATAGGAGAAAAAACTTGGGATGAATATGATCCTTTCTTCCAAATATCTGAAACACATTTATGGAAAAGGAGTGTGACATTCTGTGGTTCCGAAAAGGGAAAACTAAAAACAGTGGAGCAAATTTCAGACCAATAATTTCCTAACAATTAATGTTTATAAAGTCATGAAATTAGACCTAGAAGAAAGTTCATAGACCCTTAAAACTAGAAGCAAATAAGCAGTACAATAATACTTAGAGTACTGGAGAAAAAAGTTCAAGTCCTTCATCAGGCACTTTTTAGTTGTATGGCCTTAAGAAAGTCACTACTTCTGTTTATTCAGTTTCTTCATCTGCAAAATGGGGGTCATAATAGCACGTGCCTCCCAGGGTTGCCGTAAGAAACTGGGAAACCCCTTTAAAGCATTTTGCAAACCTTAAAGCATTATCTAAATGCCAATTATTATTATCATTATTATTAATCCAACCTAAGCTTTTAGATAAGAAAAACTGAAGTTCATTAAGATTTAGTAACTTTCCTAAGTGTCAGAGACTTCCCATAATTTCTGAGCTGAGTGTGTCCAACAATGGACTATGTTGCTAGAAAGTAATGAGTTCCCTGTTATTGAAAGTCTTAGAAGATTGCCTATTAGAGACATTAATTATGGAAAGGAGTCCTACAGAGGTAGAGATTGGATCAGGTCCCTTCCAACTCTAGGATTCTATACCATAATCTTGAAAAAAAAAATAGCCCAGGTTTTCTTTCTGCTTCACCTAAAAATAAGCTCACACCTAAAATCCTGGGTTGAGTCTCTACCTCTGTTAATAGAGCTGTGGCACCTTTCAGAATCTTGAACAGCAGGGAATTTTCACCTCCTCTCCCCTTAAGTAGGTCAAGGCCAATGTTCTTTCTGGTAGGGAGATAACCCAGGGGAGGGTCCTGGCCTTGGTCCCTCACTGGCACACCCACCCCCAACCAACTGAAAGGCCAAAAGCTACAGTCACCAGGTAAACACACCTTTCTGTAAGGAGCTTGCTTGGAGGTGGAGCCAGCTCCCCAGAGACACCTGCTTACTTTCCCCTGGGGAAACCTAAGCTTTTCCAGGGCTCTCTTAGAAATCCTGGCTCTTCTGGACTTTGTGGACCTTGTTTGTTGTGTGTCCTTCCTCCTGGAAGCCACAACCTTGGGGAGGTGCAAATAAATTGGATTGAAGTGAAGGAGGATTGGGCAGGATCACCTGCCTCACTCTCCCCTTCAGAGCCATGAAAGTCTGGTGGTCAGATATACATCAGGATGACTGGTTTTGGCCCTGGATAGAGTGAGGGATCTTAACCTTTTTAAGCTAAATTCTTTATTAAGTCTCAGTTTGAAGTCACACCTATTCAGTCATTAAAACTAAGCAGCCAGGTTAAAAATGGCCTCTTTCACCTAGTCCAAAAATAAATAGATAAATAAATCTGGGAAGGAAAGAAACCACTGGGGCAGCCAAAACAGAAATGATTGCTATTTGCATTCATTTAGAGCCAACCAATGACCTATGATTGGCCAATCAATGAGAGTTAGTGATTAAATTTGGGAGCTGGAAGAGGCCTTAGAGATCTAAAATCCATCATTAATTGGAAGGGATTTTGGAGATCAAGAGTCCAACTACCTCACTTTACAGACAAGGAAACTGAGGCACAGAAAGTCTAAGTGACTTGCAAAGGGTCACACAGCTACAACTTTCCTCTCTTCCCCCTCTCCCCCAACATTTTGCAGATGAGGACTCAAGAAGACAATTTCTTTAATTGTCTAAGGACACAGAGATAGTAACCAACAAAGTCTGAATTCAAACTGAGGTCTTTTAAGACTCATTTCTCTTCTTCTCACTAGATCTAGCAGTTGCTAATTTTTTTTATAAAGCTTTTTATTTACAAAACATATGAGTGGTTTTTCTACATTGACCTTTGCAAAAAAAACTTTTTTTTTCCCAAGCTTTTCCCCTCCTCCCCCCACCCCCCCACCCCTAGATGATCTAATACATGCTAAATAGGATAAATTATATGACAAATACAATACATGTATACATATCTATACAGTTATCTTACTGCACAAAAAACATCAGATCTAGAAAGAGAAGAAGAAAAAACAACCTAAGAAGGAAAACAAAATGCATGGAAATATTCACAGAAAGCGTTAAAATGCTGTGTTGTGGTTCACACTCAGTTCCCACAGGCCTCTCTCTGGATGTATATGACTATCTTCATCGCTGAACGACAGGAACTGGTTTGAATCACATCATTGTTGAGAACCATGTCCATCAAAATTGATCATCATACAGTCTTGTTGCTGTGTATAATGTTCTCCTGGTTCTGCTGATTTCACTCAGCATCAGTTCATGTAAGTCTCTCCAGGCCTCTCTGAAATCCTCCTGTTGGTCGTTTCTTACAGAACAATAATATTCCATAACATTCATATACCATAATTTATTCAGCCATTCTCCAATTGATGGGCATCCTTTCAATTTCCAGTTTCTTGACACTACAAAAAGGACTGCCACAAACATTTTTACACATGTGGGTCCCTTTCCCTCCTTTAAAATCTCTTTGGGATATAGGCCCAGTAGAAATACTGCTGGGTCAAATGGTATACACAGTCTGATAACTTTTTGAGCATAGTTCCAAATTGCTCTCCAGAATGGTTGGATCCGTTCACAGTTCCACCAACAATGTATCAGTGTCCCAGTTTTCCCACATCCCCTCCAACAGTTAGCATTATCATTTCCTGTCATTTTAGCCAATCTGACAGGTGTGTAGTGGTATCTCAGAGTTGTCTTAATTTGCATTTCTCTGATCAATAGTGACTTGGAGCACCTTTTCATGGGACCAGAAATAGTTTCAATTTCTTCATCTGAAAATTGTCTGTTTATATCTTTTGACCATTTATCAATTGGAGAATGGCTTGAATTCTTATATATTTGAGTCATTTCTCTATATATTTTAGAAATGAGGCCTTTATCAGAACCTTTGGATGTAAAAATAGTTTTCCAGTTTACTGCTACCCTTCTAATCTTGTCTGCATTCATTTTATTTGTATAAAAACTTTTTAACTTGATATACTCAAACTTATCTATTTTGTGATTAATGATGACCTCTAGTTCTTCTTTGGTCACAAATTCCTTCCCCCTCCACAGGTCTGAGAGGTAAACCATCCTACATTGTTCTAATTTTTTATAATATCATTCTTTATGCCTAGATCATGAATCCATTTTGACCTTATCTTGGTATATGGTGTTAGGTGTGGGTCAATGCCTAATTTCTTCCATACTAGTTTCCAATTATCCCAGCAGTTTTTGTCAAATAGTGAGTTTTTATCCCCAAAACTGGGGTCTTTGGGTTTATCAAACACTAGATTACTATTGTCATTGAGTATTTTGTCCTGTGAACCTAACCTATTCCACTGATCCACTACTCTATTTCTTATCCAGTACCAAATGGTTTTGGTGACCACTGCTTTATAATATAGTTTTAGATCTGGTACAGCTAGGCCACCCTCATTTGCATTTTTTTTCATTAATTCCCTTGAAATTCTTGACCTTTTGTTTTTCCAGATGAATTTTGTTGTTATTTTTTCTAGGTCGGTTAAATAATCTCTTGGGAGTTTGATTGGTGTAGCACTAAATAGATAGATTAGTTTAGGTAGTATTGCCATCTTTATTATATTCGCTCGACCTATCCAAGAGCATTTGATGTTTTTCCAATTGTTTAGATCTGACTTTATTTGTGTGGATAGTGTTTTGTAGTTTTGCTCATATAGATCCTGACTTTCCCTTGGCAGATATATTCCCAAATATTTTATACTATCCATAGTTGTTTTGAATGGAATTTCTCCTTGTATCTCTTGCTGTTGCATTTTGTTGGTGATGTATAAAAATGCTGATGATTTATGTGGATTTATTTTGTAACCTGCAACTTTGCTAAAGTTGTGGATTAATTCTAATAGTTTTTTAGTTGATTCTCTAGGGTTCTCTAAGTAGACCATCATATCATCTGCAAAGAGTGATAATTTGGTTTCCTCATGACCTACTCTAATTCCTTTAATCTCTTTTTCTTGTCTTATTGCCAATAGCAGTTGCTAATTTAACAAAAGACCTTAGGTAAAGTGTTTCACCCTTCTAACCTCTGTTTCATTCTTTGTAAAATGAGATTAGACTAGATAGTCTCTGAGCACACTTATATTTCTATGGGTTCAAGACCCTTCCAATTCTAACATTGTGATTGCTTCTCATACTTTGCTCTGTTTGCTTTCATAGCACCTGCATGAGAAAGATTTTTGTGACCTTAAAAAAGAATCCAGAAACAATTCATTTTCAACTTACATCTTCCATCTCTCATCTGGGCAACTTCTGCATCGAAACTATGGACATCAATTGATTTCCCTGCATTCAGGGTAAATAAAGCATGCTTTTTGCTTCTCTAACAATTTTACCTGGTTTGGTGGGAAGAACACTGGCCTGAGAGAAACCAAGTCTAGGTTCTAGGTCTGACTGGGTCATTAACATCTTGTGTACCTTAGGTAAAACAACTAGTATTTATTAAACAACTATTGTATATCAGGTATTATGCTAAGCTTTGGAGCATAGATGAAACATTCTTTAAATTCCATTTTGAGAAGCTTATACTCTAATAAGGGTGAGAATGTGCAAATAACTATGTACAAACAATATGTAACAGGATAAAATGGTGATAATTAACAGAGGGAAGACTCTAAGATTAAGGAGGAACAGAAAAGACTGCAGAAAATGGAATTTTAGCTGAGATTTGAAGGAAACCAGGAAAACCAAAAGGGGGAGATGAAGAGGGAGAAATTTCCAAGCATGGAGACCAACCAGGAAAAACCCTCTAAGAGTAAAGATGGAGTGTCCTTTTCGAAGAACAGCAAGGAGGTCCCCATCACTGTATCAGAGTAGTTGGGTCATTGAGGCAAAGGTAGAAAGAACAGATTGTTGACTGACAGAAAGATCCAATCTATTTGTAACATTCTGTGTTTGAAAACATCAACTTCTAAATGCAGAGGGAAAAAAAATGCTAGAATAAATCTAACCCAGAATTTTGGGATCCAGAAAAAGAAAAGTTGCTTCTGAATATCATATCATTAAACTCCTGACAACTTTATTAGTCAAACTGACAAAGGTTTTATATTTGGTCCTGGAGACAATAATGAGTCACTGGAATTGATTAACTAGTCAGTTTGTCAATAAGCATTTATTAAATGTCTGCTGTGTACCAGGTACTACCCTTGAGAAGCTCACATTCTAATCCAAACAACTACATACAAACAAGCTATAGATTGGATAAATTGAAAGATATGCATTTTAGGAAGATTTTAGGAAGATTGTTAGCTGGGTGAAGGGTGGACTAGAATGAGGAGAGAATTGAGGTTAGGAAATCATCCAACCAGTAGCCTCTGCATTAGGTGGTGAAAGCCTGCACCTGTGTAATGGCAATGTCAAAAGAAAGAAGGAAGCCTATCCAAGAGATATTTCAAAGGTGGAATCCCTAGGATTTGGCAACTGATTGGATATGGGTAATAAGAAGGAAGGGGCAGCTGGGCAATATACTGGTTAGAGTGTAGGTCTTGAAGTCAGGAGAACCTGAGTTCAAATCCAGTCTCAGATATTCATTTTAGCTATGTGATCATGAGCAAGTCACTTGACCCTGTTTGCCTCAGTTTCCTCATCTGGAAAATGAGCTAAAGGAAATGACAAACTACTCCAGTATCTTTGCCAAGAAAATCCCAAATAAGGTCATGAAAAGTCAAACATGACTAAAAAAAAAGTGACCTGAACAACAGGTAAGAAAGAGAGGAGGAAGAATCAAATATAATACTTGGTTTCTAGCCTGATCTGTTAAAAGGATGATCCACATTAAAGGATTTGTCTTTCTGGATTTTCTTCTTTTGTAAGACAGTAAGATTGAGCCAGATGATTTTTAAAGTTGTTTCCATTTCTTACATTCATTTAACTTATTCAACACTTATTAAGCATTTACCTTCCCTATTACTGTTGTGGATACCTCCATCCTTTAAATTGCCCAGGTTCACAACTTACATAATGCCAGAGTCCAAACAGTTATCAAAAGGCTAGAAAAATAGCTTAGATTGAAATTCCAATTCCAATGGAATTCAATGGAAATTTAACCAGTTAGAGAGGGCAACAGAGCCCCAAGGTTCAAGTACTAAAAATGTTAGGGATGAGGGGAGCCTATTGAATAGAGCTCAAAATATCCTTATTTTTTTGCCTTACTAACTTGATTTTATCAATTTCTATAGAGTCAATTATATCAGCAGATGATTCTCAGATATATTTATCCAACCCTAACTTCTCTCCTAACTTTTAATATTGAATCTCTATCTTCCCTATTGAACATTTAAAACTGAATGCCTCATAGACAGCTTAAATACAACATGTCCCAAACTGAACTCATTATCTTTTCTCCCCAAATTTTTTTTTCCAACTTCTACTTCCCTATTTCTGTAGAAGGTACCACTACCATCCTCCCAGCCACCAGGCTCTTGACTTAGGTGTCATCAACAACTCCTTCCTCTCTCACCTCACTCTCACACCCACATTTAATCTGTTGCCAAATCCTATGGATTCTACTTTTGAAAGAGATTTAATAATCTCTTGTATAGACCCTCTTCTCTTCTCTGACACTGCCACAGTGCTGGTGAAGACCCTTATCACCTCCTACTGCAAAAACTTCCTAGTTGATATCACCACCTTTTCAAGTCTCTTTCAATTCCTATCTATCAGATATCAAGATGATCTTCATATAGCACCTGTCTGACCATCTCCCTCCCTTTCTCTCTCTCTCTCTCTCTCTCTCTCTCTCTCTCTCTCTCTCTCTCTCTCTCTCTCTCTCTCTCTTTCTCTCTCCTCATACACACACACACACACACACACACACACACACACACACACACACCATTTAATAAATCCCAATGACTCTATATTTCTTCTAGGATCAAATCTAAAACTTTCTGTTTGACCTCTTTTCTTTTCAATCTTTCTTTTTTTTTCATATACTCTATAATAGGACTTCTTAAACTTTTTCTATTCTCACCTTTTTTTGCCCAAGAAATTTACTTTTTTACCCTTGAAATTTTTACACAACTCTGAGCATATAGGTATATAAAATAGGTATGCAAATTAAACATTTATTGATAAGAAATCGTAAAAAATATTTTAAAACAATTCTTTGGTATACATACAATTTTACCATTTATTAAAGATGAAGACAAATTTGCATACCAATGAAATGGATGTGCTTCCTTATTTTTACATAAAGAATTCAATCTTGGCAGAATATTTGATACTGCAGGATGTAGAATATTCAGAAACCTTTTACTGTTGCCAATTTTTTTTGTGACCTGCACATTCAGTTATGTGACCTCGTATGGGATCGGAACCCACAGTGTAAGAAGCTTTGCTCTATAATACTGCAATACTAGCTTCTTTGCTGTTCCTCACATATGACATTCCATTTCCCAAATTTCTGCCTTTTCACTGATTTTCTGTCATTTTTGGAATTTTCTCCAGCTTGTTTTTCCCTCCTAGAATAAGTTTCAGCTGAACTCTCACCTTCTGCAAAAAGCCTTTTCTTATCTCCCTTAATGCTGCCATTTTCCTTTTTGAAATCATCTCCAATTTATTTTGTCTTGTTGGACAAGATTGAAAAACCAAATGAACAGTACCAGCAATATTTATATATCATTGTTTGCATCCTATCTGTCCTATTGGATAGTAAACATGAGGAGAAGGACTATTTCTGTCTTTATATTCCCCTGTGCTTAGCACAATGACTAGCACATAGTAGTTGCTTAATAAATGCTTATCTTGACAATATATTCAAGATAACTTCCTTGATCCTTAAGGACAAAGACTTTTTTTTTCTTTGTGTCTTCAGAGACCAAGTATTGTGTCTTATGCATAGTAAGTTCTTAAATAAATGTTTGATTGATTAGATCAGAATGGAAATTAGTGAAGGAAAGATTGAGGACTTTTTCTTAATAGCAATGTAGTATCTTATGGACCAACAATTTGTATGAATCTCAGGCATTTTAGAAATATCAATTGGCAGAACCATTCATTTCTTCCATTGGGAATCTCCTTGAGTCAATACTAAGCCACTGGGAACTTTTGACATCTCCTGCCCAGGGAGATAGCCCCACTAGCCATACATTAATCAATGAGTAAGAATTTAGTAAGAACCTACCATGTGCCAGGCACTGTGTTAAACTCTGAAGATACAAAAAAAGGCAAAGATAATTCCTGCTTTCAAGGAACTTACAATGCAATGGGGAAGATAACATGCAAAGCAAGCTCAAAATAATTAACAGATAAAAGGCAATGTAATTAAGAAGAGTTAGGGAAGGCTTTCTATAGAAAGTGGGATTTTAGTTGTGACTTTTGAGAAAACCAGAAAGATCTGCAGGCCTAGCCAAGGGCAAAGAAAATTCCAGGCATGGGGGACAGCCAGAGAAAATGCTCAGGGGCAAAAAAGATGGGGTGTTTTATTGGTGGAACAGTCTGGAAGCTAGTGTCACTGGGTTAAAAATTAGGTATTGTAGAGTAAGATGTAAGAAGTCTAGAAAGATTTAGCTCTCTCTATGGGAACTAACTATGAATGTCAAACAGAGGATTCTGCATTTGGTCCTGGAGACAATAGGGAACCACTCAAGTTATTGAGTAGATTGGTGGAAAGTGCATTTTAGGAAAATCTCATTAGTTGTAGAATGGAGAATGGATTGTTTTGAAAAGACTTGAGGTAGGCAAACCACCAGCAGGTGGTCAAAGTGTAAGATGAGAACCTGCACTAGAGGGATGTTGCCAAAGTAAAATCAACGGGTCTTGGCAATAACTTGCAATGAAGGGTGAGAGATAGTGAAGAGTTTGGGATGACTCCTAGCTTGTGAGCCTAAGGCTCTGGGAAGATGGTAATGTCCTCTGCACTAACAAGGCTTAAGGGGAAATGAGTTCTCTATTGGATGTATTGAGTTTAAAATCTACTGAACATCCAATTCAAGATGTCTCAAAGGCAGTTGCAATTGCAAGACTTGAGAGTTTGAGACAGGAAAGATCAATATGAGAATCATCAGCATAAAGATTATAATTAAAAACCATAGGAACTGATAAGATTAGCAATTGAAGTGTTAGAAAGGAAATTGAATTAGTAGAGAGGAAAAAGAGAAAGCCCAGGACAGAGTCACAAGGATTATCTATGATTACGGATATGATCTGGAAGAGCATGCTGAGAAGAGACAGAGAAGCAGTGGTCAGATAAGAAGGAGGAGAACCAGGAGAGAGTGATGTCCTGAAAACCTTAGAGGAGAGAGTCTTAAGTGGTCAACAGTGCTAAAGGCCACAGGGACTTCCAGGAGAATGAAGACTATGAATGGCTCTTGCTCAGCTTGTTGGATCAGGTAACTAAGAGATAATCAGTAACTTTGGAAGAAGTAGTTTCAGTGGAATAAGGGCAGAAGCAGATTGTAGAGGATTAAGAAAAGAATGTGAGCAGAGAAAGTAGAGACACCTCTCAAAAAGATCTTTTTAAGGAGTTTAGCTACAAAGGGCAGAAGTGATACAGGACAATAGTTAGCAGGATAGAAGGAACAAGGGAGCTTTTTTTTTTTTCCTGGATGGGAGAGACAAGGGCATGTTTGTAGACTGTAGGAAATGAGCCAACAGACAGGGAAAGATTGAAAATATGTGAAAGAGTGGTGATGAGAGGGGGGAATGTCTGCTAAAGGAAATAGGATGAAGAAGGGTCCTGCTTGCTAATGGTGTACCTTCCAGGTCATCTTCTCTTTAAATGGACAGCCCCCCCCAAAATACTGAGAAGCCAAAACTATCTGTGAAGTACAAGAGAGACAAGGAAATGATTACTCTTTTCCTTAAGAAAGAGAAGTGAGATGATGTGGTAAAGACTGTCAATTAGTCATATTCTGAATGCAAAATCAAGTGCAAAAGAGGAAGAGTAGATAGGGATGTTTATTTATAATAGCTGACATTTCTAAAATGCTTTTAACTTTTCAAAATGTTTTCATATGCATTAATTCAAGTAATCCCCAAAATACCCTGTGTAAGAGGGAGTGTGAGTGTTATTGTGCCTATTTGACAGGTAAGGAAACTGAGGCCCTGAAACAAAGAGAAATGACTTGCCCAGGGTCACATAGTGACATAGCCAGGTTTCTTCCAGTCCAGGGTCTTTCTTTCCATTGTTTCCTTTCAAATGGGTTTGTTTCCCAGGCCCTCAGCAATAGGAAATAGAGCTAATATGTTTCTGCCTTTTGGAGCATATGAGTGGTTATTTATTGGATTTGGTCACAGGGAACAGGAAACTGTCTCTTTGTGTCTGTCTCTCTGTCTCTCTCTGTCTCTGTCTCTGTCTCTGTCTCACTATTTCTCTCTCTGTCCTGTCTCTCTGTTTCTCTGTCTCTGTCTCTCATTCTTCTCTCTGTTTCTCTGTTTGTGCTCTCTCTGTGTCTCTTTCTCTGTCTCTCTGTCTTCCTCTCCCTTTCTCTCTCACTCCCTCTCTGTCTCTATCTCTCTGTCTCTGTCTCACTCTTTCTCTCTCTCTATGTCTGTCTCTCTGTCTCTTGGTTTCTCTGTCTCTGTCTCTCATTCTTCTCTCTGTTTCTCTCTGTGTGTGCTCTCTCTCTGTCTCTCTGTCTCTCCCCTTCTCTCTCACTCCTTCTCTGTCTCTGTCATCTCTCTTTATCTCTTTCTGTTTCTCTCTGTGTGTCTCTGTTGTCTCTCTGTCTATCTGTTTCTCCTCCTCTCTTTCATATTCTCTGTGTCTTTGTCTCTCTGTCTCTGTTTCTCTGTGTCTTTCTGTCTTTATCTCTGGCCCTTCTCTATCTCTCTCTCCCTCTTTCTCTGTCTCATGTCTATCTCTCTCTGCCTCTCTGTTTCTGTCTCTCACACATGTTCATTCACTCTCATCTCTCTCCTCCATCTATCTCTCCCTCCCATTTATTTTTCTCTTCCCCTCATCTCTCTCATTCCCTCCTGGCTGTGTCTCTCCCTCCTCTTCCCTTTCCAAATGCTAGGACAGCCCCCAAACATTTGTTGTTGTTCAGTTATTTTTCAGTCATGTCTACACTCTTTGTGACCCCATTGGAGGTAAACATAATGGAATGGTTTGCCATTTCCAGCTCATTTTACAAATGAGGAAACTGAAGCAAACAGGGTTAAGTGACTTACTCAGGGTCATGGAGTCTGAGGCCAGATTTGAATTAGAAAGATGAATCTTCCTAACTCCAGACCCAGCAAACTATCCATTACATCACCTAGTTACTGACCCCTATCCTTGTCTCCACTTTACAGTATAGAATTATACAAGGAAGAATGTGGTAAGTCACTAAGACTGATGTCCCCAAGTCAAGTAGAAATAATAAAGAACAAAATAAGCAGGATAAAAAGAATAAACAAAGTTATTTTGAGTATTATAAGTTCTTTAATCAACTACAAAGGACCTATGAAGGAAAATGCTATCCACCTCCAGAGAAAGAACTAATAAATGGAAATTTGCACCTGCTATCTCTCTCTCTATCTCTGTCTCTCTGTTAAATGGTGGTCTTCTTTAATGCAAGGTGGGGAGGGAGGGAGGGAAATGACAACCTGAAATTTAAAATGGAGCAATAAAATTAAATTAAAAAAAAAGATATTGAGTGAGTTTACTAAAGATTCTCCAGGTATTTAGTATATATATATATATATATATATATATCTTAAACCAGGACTTGAATCCATGACTTCTGACTCTAGTGCTAGCATTCTTTCTAATATATGATATTTACCAAAGAGAATGCTAAATATAAATTCCTTCCTCACCTTAACTTTTCCTCAAAAAGAAGAAGATTGGATATGTGAGGGGGCAGAGCCAAGATGGCGGAGTGAAAAGGTGACTCTCTGCCTCTCCTCCGATCTTCTCTCAAATCCACAATAAAATAAGCCTCTGAACTGATCTTCAAGTCAACGAACTCAGAAATATTTGGGCACTGCTTTTTGAAGAACTTCATATCAGGTTTGTCTAACTCGGACAGAGAGATAAATAGAGGACTCCTGTGTAGGCCGGAAGTGAGGGTGGGACTCAGCTCAGCTCATCATGGCAGAAATTCCAAACTCCAAACTCCAAATTCCAAACACCTGGAGTTATTCTGAGGCACTCGGGACACCCTGCCCTGATTGGGGGCAGGTGTTCTGGCAGACTTGCCTTGTTTAAGGAGTAATTCAGACCTAGTCCTAGCCCCCACCCACCCAGCACCTTAAGTTAATTCGCCGAAGTGCCCCAGGGCAAAAGAGCTTTAGCCTCGGCTTTTCCAAACCTTAAAGAAATATACACGCTGTCTAAAAAAATGAAGAAGCAAAAGACAGTTCTCACCATAGACAGCTTTTATCAAGGCAAAGAATCGATGACCCCAGATCTTGAGGTTCCTTTAGACAAAATACCAGAAAAAGGTATTAAAGACCATCACTGGTCACTTTTTCAAAAGGCCTTTCTGGAAGATTGCATACAGAATCTCAAAAGAGAGCTGGAGGATAAATGGGAAAATAAACTGAAATCAGTGCAAGAAGGATATGATGCCCTATAAAAGAGATATGAAAAAGACACCAATTTATTGAAAAATAAAATTAGTGAAGTGGAAAAAGAGTGCAATGAACAAATTGGCCAGTTACAAAAGGAGCTTAAAAAGGTAACTGAAGAAAACAACACTTTAAAAATAAGAATTGAACAAATTCAAGTGAATGACTCAATAAGACTTTAAGAATCAAACAAAAACAAAATAATGAAAAATTAGAAGAAAATATGAAATATCTCCTAGGAAAAACAACTGACTTGGAAAATAGATCTAGGAGAGACAATCTAAGGATTATTGGACTTCCTGAAAGCCATGATGAAAAAAAGAATCTAAACACTATCTTCCAGGAAATCATGAAAGAAAACTGCCCTAAGATTGTAGAATCAAAAGGCAAAATCACCATTGAAAGAATTCACCAATCACCTCCTGAAAGAGACCCCAAAATTAAAACCCCAAGGAATATCATGGCTAAATTTCAGGACTATAGCACCAAGGAAAAGATTCTGCTAGCAGCTAGAAAGAAACAATTAAAATACCGAGGATCAATAATTAGAATCACACACGATTTGTCAGCCTCCACATTGAAGGATCTAAGGGCCTGGAACCAGATATTCCAAAAGGCAAAGGAACTTGGATTACAGCCAAGAATAACCTATCCAGCTAGAATGAGCATTATCCTCCAGGGAAGAAGATGGTCATTCAATGATATAGGTGAATTTCACCTATTTCTAATGAAAAGACCAGATCTGAACAAAAAATTCGACATCCAAACACAGAACTCAAGAGATGCATAAAAAGGTAAAAAGGAAAGGACTCTTGAGAACTTTATTTTTACTAGGGGGATACTTAAAGTTTGGGGGTATAATTAACTAGATATTACTTTGATAATATGAAAAAGAGAACCAGAGGGGGAAAGGTTGTCATACTGGGGAAAAGAGGGAAAAAGTGGTAAAATAAGATCTAAAAAAAAAAGGAGGTAAAAACAAGGTAAAATCACTTGAAGAGGCAAAGAAAACCTAATATAAATGAGAGAAAGAGGGGAGGGAGATGAGCATTGTGTAAATCTTACTCTCATCAGGTTGGGCTCTAAAAGTGTATATCAGACATTTGATTTCACATAGAAACTTGTCTGTTGCTAGAGGGAAGTGGGAGGGAAAGGAGGAAAAAGAAGAAGATTGTTATTCATTAGCTCAGCCCACAATACTCCATCCCCAGCCACAAAAGGTGCTGCATCCATTGGGAGAGTAAGAGTGTGATTCATAATTCAATACATAACCAAGAGTGTTGTTGGAAGTGGGGGGAGGGCAGGGAAGATGTTTTTCCATTGCCTATTATTAATAGAAACCTGGGAAGGTGTGGATGCTGAGCAATCTACACAAGCATGACAAGTAAGGTGTATTATCTTCCTCTCCTGAGACATCAGAATGATATCATTTCGGGGTTGCCCCATCTCTCAGTGTCTGGGAACCCTGAGTATCTCCCAGGTTACCTGGGGCTCAAAGCTTTCAACAGGCTTTCTTACCACTCTCCTTTGTTCCTGTTTTTCATTATCCAATTCAATATTGGTTAATAAATGAAATGTCTTCCACACAAATGAGATTTCCAACAACGCAACAGGAATGCTCTCCTGATCTTTTCTACATCAAATTTTTCCTGATGGTAACAATCTAGTAAATATGATTTGATAAGAGGCAAACTAATAACATAGAATGTTAGAACTAGGAGAGACCTCAGACAAAGGGACATTAGAGCCAAAAGGGACCTTAAAATATAAAATATTAGACTAGAAAAATAAGACATAGAGAGAGGAAAGACCTTAGAACACAATGGTAGAGCAGCATTAGAACATAGATTATTAGAATGGTAGGTTTGGAAGGGACCTTAGAATATATAGTATAAGGGCTGAGCAAGACCTTAAAAAATAATTTTTGAAACATAACACAGAATGTTAGAGTTGAAACAGGTCACCTAGCCCAAGCTGGCCAGTTACTAGTTAAGGAATATGAAGTCCAGAAAAGTGATTTAGTGAAAGACCAGGGATTGTATCCAGTACTCCTGACTTCCAGTCTTCTGTCCATTCCCCTCCACCATGTCATCTCTGATGATAGCAGAGCACACATTCCTTATGATCATATTTTCTGAGATATAAGCTACAAATTAGTGAATGAGTTTTAGTTGGAATGATTGTATAGAAATGATTGTTACAGTATAATTTTTATCAATTTACTTATTTTCTCAATGAGGAAGGAGTGGGGGGGGGGAAGAAAGGGAGAAAATTTGGAAATTAAAGTTTTAAAAATGAATGTTAAAAATAGTTTTTACATGTAATTGGTGAAAATTAAAAATAAAAAAGGAGGAAAAAAAGGGAAAAGAAATACATGTTGGCAGAATGCAAAGTTAGGACGTAATCAGAACTGGGTGGAATTTTAGACTACTTAGTTTATTTCATTGAACTTTTATTGAAATATCTACTATATAAGTGGCACTGTGGTAAGTATTGGAGGTTCATCAGCAAATAAGGCTTTCTTTCCCTCTTCTGAACTTCCTTGTTGCTGGTTCAGGCTCTACCATCCTCCCAGTCACCCACTCTCACTACCTTGGTACCATTCTCAACTCCTCAGTCTCACCCCAGATATCCAACCTATTGCCAATCTTGTCATTTCTAAATTCAGAGCACCTCTCCTGTACCTCCAGTTTTATTAACCATTATTTTAGCTTTCTTCACATCTCACTTAGACTAATACAATAGCTTTCTAATTTAATTTTCCCTTCTCCCTGCCAAAATGATTTTCCTAAAGTACAACTCATCATGCTACCTTCTTGCTAACTGAGATTCATTGACTCTCTATTATCCCCAGGCTCAAATACAAGCCCCTCTTTTTGATTTTTGAAACCCTTTAAGACCTGGCTCTTTTCTATCTTTCCTATCTTCTTCTGCATTATACCTCTCCACTCACTCTATAGACTTGACTCATTTCCTATTCCTCATACATAACATTGCATTTTCCAAACCTGTGTCTTTGCACTGACTGTGCCCCATGTCTGGGATGCTCTCTTTTCACCCCCTTTATCAATGACTTCTGACTTCCCTGACTTCCTTGTATCTTTCAGAAAAAAAAATTATATATATATATATATTATACATATATAATATATATATATTTAGAGAGAGAGAGAATGTAAGGAATCATATACACACACAAACACATATATATGCATATATATAATTAATCATATACATATGGGTTCATATATACTTTCATATGTAGTATTTTCCTAGTTATTCATATTCTTTCTTTCTATTAGAATGTGAGATCCTTGAAGATAGGTACTATTTTCTCTTTCCCCTCCATGGGTGATTTAGCATAGCACCTGCTCCCTAGAGTAAACACTTAATAAATGCCTTTTTATTGATTATATTGTAAGCTCCTTGAGGGCAGAAGCTATCTTTTGCCTCTTTTTGAGTCCCCATTGATTAGCACAGTGCCTGGCATTTAATAAATGTTGATTGATTTAAATTGATTGGTTGGATATGAAACCTGAAGACATAAATTTGAATCCCAATTCACTTGCTTAATGCTGACAAGACTTTTATCTTTTTAAGCATCAGTTCCCTCACCTGTAAAATGAGGGAGATTTACCAAGTGATCTGAAATGTCACTTCTATGCTCTAAATTCCAAGATATTATTTTTATAAAAAAATAATTAGTATAAAGGAGAATGACAAAAAAGGCAACAATTAAAGTTGGAAGATCATTTTCCTTGGGATGCGTGGTAGAGGTAGGGTTAGTTGTTCTGTTTTCTCAACTGGATTGAAAACTTTTCACCACAAGGATCTGTTCTTTTCCCACCTTCTTTTCTGTCATTCATTTCAACATTTAACAATTTAAAAGAAAATTCCCACTTTGTTATAGCCTCTGAACCTTAGACCATGTTGATATATATATTAGCTTGCCATAGACAAATGCCTGTTAGAATGGGTCCCCAGGTATTGTTCTGGGCTCCAGGATTTTTTCCTTTACTAAATTGTAAGCTTCTGGAGGTATCTGAAATCCAGCCTGAAGCAATGAGCATCCCTACATTCTTGAGTCTTTCTTCACCTTGCCCCCAAGGCTCCAGAGATCTGCCCCGATCCAGGGTTATCTTTTCCCTTTCTACTCTTGATAGTCTTCATGATTAGTTGGAATAGGCTAGCATCTGCTGTCTTTCCTTTCTCCAGTAAAGACTGCCAGTAAAATGATTTCCAAAGATTCAATCCAATTTGCTTTGGCATTCAGTTATCAAATTGAATTGTTGTGGTAAATGGCTTTTAAGGTTCTGAGTCCATCATCCTATGACTTCTAAGAATAGTAATAAATGATTTGTGTGAATTAGATTAATAATATTACTTAAAAATATTGAATATCACTTACATCTGGGTCTTTAAGGAAGAGAGTGGTCTTCACCAGATGGAGCTGTAGCAGGCATAGGACACAAATTGAATGAGGACTAGACAAAAATAGTGATGGCGATGATGATTTTTTTCTGATTCAAGTTACCATGAATCAGCCAGCATTATGAGAAAATGAATGAGCAAGAGCCCTCCTGACCGTGCAATACAGTCAGGAGAAAAGGCAGAGTCAGGAAATTTTGGTTTTTTTTTTTTTGTTTTTTTTTTTAAAGAAGTAGACTCTTAGGGGAACTCCTGTCATCTTTCTAGTTACTCAGTGTAGGTCCTAGTAAAGCATCCAATGTGCTAGAAGAGCAATAATGAAATAATTTGCACTTTGGTAAAATTAGAGAGATATGATATAATACAAGGAATTCTGAAACCTCTGAAATAAGTCTCTGAAATAAATAACATCAATCGTTCATATTTACATAGAACTTTATAAAACATTTTCCTCTTATCCTCTGAGATGTGAAATAATAAGCATTATGATATCCTTTTTATAGATGAGAAGACTGAGGTCCAGAGAGATTAGTAATAATTCAAACTTCAATTGTACTTTAAAATATATTAAATACTTTCTTTATAAACCCTAAAAGTAGGTCATTCAAATACTATTATCCCAACTTTACAGGTGTGAAAAATGAAGTGTTAGTGACAATCTTTTTTTTTTTTTTTTTGAGCATCAGAATCACAGAATTTCAGGATTGGGAGAAACTTCATCTATTCCAATCTAACCCTTTGCCCCTCATTCCCCTTCAATACTAATAAAGGGTCCTTCAGCTTTTGCTTGAATACCTCCAAAGAGGAGAAATTCACTACTAGCTAAAGAAGCTCATCCATTTTTGAGATAGTTCTAATTGTAAGGGAGTTTTTCCTTAATTTATCAGCTAAGTGAAGGTGCTGGAATAAATGTTCTCAAAAGCCCATCCCTTTTGGTGCTAGTATTCAAACAGCTTCTGATATTTCATCCATGGTGCCTTAGAGTGGATAGTGAGCTGACTTTTAAACCATGAAAATCCAGGCCTTTCACATACTAACTGGCTGTGTGATTTTTTGCAAATTATTTGATTCTTAATGCCCTCAGGCACCTCTCTAAAACTATGTTGAATTGAAGAGAAAGTATTGATCTGCACTAAGGGATGGAGTTTCTTCAACCAGAAATTCTCTGTGTTAAATGAAATCACAAGTTTAGTTCTTCTTCTGTCTAATGGGTAAGAAAACCCATGGGAGGTTTCAGTCCCAGCTCTGCCAATTGTCATTGTTTGTCCTTCATTTTCAGAGGGCCAATGACATCATAAGGTTATGTCTTGACTCGTGCATGAATTGAAATTAAGTGAGGCAGAATTGCACAAAGTCATCAGGCTTACTCTCTCTTCCAGAGTCAGTGAAGTCCAATTGCAGGACAAAAGTCAAGATGGTTTTCAAGACCTAGGATGCAGCAGATGATCTAAGTGTTTTCCAAGCTCTGAAGCTTCACAGGACCTGCTTCAGCCACTTTCATGGCCATTGGAACAAAATATTCTCATCCACCCATTCTGCCAGGGGAAGTCTTCACATGCTTGGGGTAGACATTCCCCTAACTCACCAAAGACCTGTTCATTACCGTCAACCTGGCTTAGCCATCTGCTGGGATGGTTCTACTAGGGGGTGGACAATGTCCATGCTACAGTTTCTTGGAGCCATGGGTGAAAGTTGGTCAACAGGTGAATGCCAAAAGTGAACAAGCAACTCTGGAAAACTCAACAAGCCCTCACACCAGAGGTTCTTATCTTCCTGAATCCCTCATAAATGCTTCCTAGTTGTGCAACTATGGGTAAGGAATTTAATTTCTGTGAGTCTCATATTTCTCATATGTGAAATAGATACAGTAGAATGTCACCTGGCCTCAATTACTTCTCAATGTTGTAAGAATCAGAGGGGATGATGGATGTGAAAATGAACTGTAAATTGTTCATTGAGTTAAACACATGTATTACTAGTTTATACATTCTTTTTGGCAGGAACCGTTTCTTGTTCATTGTTATACCTCCTTAACAAGTTACATGAAAGATCCCAAGTGCTGTTAGAGAGAGGAAACAGCTTAAACCCAGAGTGAATGAGATCTCAGGGTCATTTAGTCTAATGCCTCAGTTTGTGGATGAAGAAATAACAATAATAGCTAACATTTATAGAGTGCTTACTATGTGCTAAGCATTTTACAACTCCTACCTCATTTGATCCTTACAACAAACTTGGGAGGTAAATACTGTTATTATCCCCGTTTTCAGATGAGGAAATTGAGGAACAAAGCGATTAAGTGACTTGCTCAGAGTCATGGAAGTAGTAAAATGCAGAGATAGAGTTTGAACCAAGTTTCTCTGGCTACTGCAGAATGTTCTCCCTTTGGATTGAGAGACTTTCAAAGGCAGGGATTGTCTTTTGCCATTCTTTGTATAAAAATTGGCTGGCACATATTAATTAGGTTCTTAAATAAATGCTTATTGACTAAATCTCCTTAGTAGAGGCTGGGAAGGGACCAGTTAAGAGGTTATTTCTGCAAAAATGATAAGGAGAAATGAAATTAAAGTCAGTGAAAATGATAGGAACTCTTTTCACGAGTGCTTTGGATACTTTCAGTTAACAAATATTCATTGAGAACATGTTCACAAATCAATAGAACGTCAGGGCTGGAAAGATTCTTATACTATGGAACTGCAGAGCTGGAAGGGACCTGAAATGTTAGAGCTGGATGGTGGAATGGAAGTCTCAATCGAGGATCACGTTCCACACATCTCAATCATCCCAGGCATAGGATCATCACTCAGTGGCCAACTCCCTGGGTTTTGTCCCAACGGCGCGCTTCAGTCCTACATGATGCTGGCCACGTTCTACCTTCCGAAAGGCAGCTCTCTACATGTAGAGGCAGACTATGCTGACTCAGAAGCCTGCCAGGGGATTTCAGAGGGTGCTTGTCTGGGAGGCTGGGCGTTAGGAGATTTACAATCTGTCCCTAAAGCCAGACAATCCCTGATCCCTCTCTGTCAGGGCCCTGACCCAGGAGCCACCTTGGCCTCCTGTATTTGTGTAGCATTGAAACAGGAGAATCTGGGAGTGGGAGGTTGTATTTGGTTGCTTTGATTTGGGGGTTTTTGCTTGCTTTTTCTCCTTTTCTACATTATCTGAATGGATTTCCCTGAATGCTTTGTTCTTTTCCAGATTACTCCAGTGGATCCTCCTCTTCTGCCTCAGGTCACCTTAGTTGACCATCCTTTCAGGTCCTTTCAGTAGCCCAGTTCTAGGCCCCACCCCCACCCCTCACCCCTACTCAGCACCCTCCTTCTCCAATCTCTCTGAAATTGACAACTCCATCCTTTTCCTGGTTCTAGGGTCCTAGAATTTTGAGCAGAAAAGGAAACTTAGAGATCCTCTATTTCAGAGTTTTTTTAAACTTTTTGTGTGTGCCTAGAATCCTTTCCGAAGGCTAATGAAGCCTCTGGATCCTCTTCAGGCTAGTATTTTTAAATGCATGAAGTGAAATACATAGGATTACAAAGGAATTCAACTGTATTTAAATATTGCTACTTAAACTATTTTTAAGAACAAGCTTATTTTAGGAACACCGGCCTTTTGGAGACCCAGACTAGATAGAGGAGTTCTCTAAAGTCTTATGGAGGCAGAAAAAGAATTCAAACATAAGTTCTAAGATTCCAAACACAGACATTTTTTTTCTAGATCAGCTGAGCTCCTCTAATTATTAGGTAAAGGGTGAGGTTACTCTGGCCGAAGTCCAGGTGTAATGTGCATATAGGTGGAGGCTAAATCACTTAATTGAGATGAGAAAGAATTGGGAATAATGGGTGGGGCTCTACAGGAACCTTTAAAGTTGGGGAGGGGGAGGCAAAACTATATAGCTGTATTCTCCTTTTTCAGGTACTCATCCAGACTGAAAAGGAGTCTCTTCAGCTCCTGAGAAAAGCTAAAGAGCCAAGGATAGGAGATTAGGTACTATGGGTACTATGGAGTGTGTGGACAAGGAGACAGAGAGAGACTCTGTGTGAGAGAGAGATTGTGTGTGTGTGCTTCAGTCACACTGAGAAATGTTAAAGACCTTAGCTTAAAAAGGTCCCTCACTGCATCTATCTCTGGTCACCAGACTCAGACTACTCAGGAAGGGAAAGTGAGGCAGGTGACCTTGCACAGCCCTCCCTCACTTAAATCCAATTCATTTGCAAGTCATGGAATCACCTCCCTGGTATCATGGATCTCTTTGAGAATGAAGGACAAACAACAATTCATCTATAAAAGGGCAATAATTGCACATATTTCTAAGAGTTGTGAGAATCAAATGAAATAATGTATTTGAAGTATTTTGAAACCTCAAAAGACTATATAAATATTAGCTATTATCACAATCAGTTAATAACCAATTAGTGAGCATTTATTAAGTGCCTACTCTGTGTCAGGTACTGTGCTAAGCTTGGAATCACTGTATAGCATTTTACAGAAAAAGGTTGTCCAAAAAGTCTTACTGCAGTTTTAATCTCTTTTAAACCCACACTAAGACTGTTGGGACACCCTGTATTAAATCATTTGATTGTCAAACAACTGATCCCTTTACTGAAGAGGGAACTGAAACAGAGAGCTGAGGTAACCTGACCAGGGTCACAAAGCTGGGCAGTTATCTGAGATAGGATTTGAACCTCAAATTTTTTGCCTCCAAAGCAATCACTATACTACCTAGCTACCTCATCTAAAAATAAATACCTTCTAAAATATCCCCATTAAATGACTAGCTAATCCCTGCTTGTTGATCTCTCATTTAGAGGAACTCTTGGTCCCCTGAAACAATCCATTTCTCTTTGAGTGGCTCTGATTGTTAGAAAGTTCCTCCTCTATTGAGCCAAAACCTGTTTCACTGTTGGTCTTACACCCATTGGTCCTACCTCAATCTTCTGGGCCCAAATAGAACAAATCTAGTTCCTCTTGCCGAGAACTTTAAGAATTTGAAGGCTATCGTGTTTCCCTTCAATCTTTCTCTTTCCAGGATAAAAATCTCCAGTTATTTCAGTTATATGATAAAGATCACCCCTAAATTGCCTCTCCTCTAGGCTTAACATATCCATTTTCTTTATTGGCCCATTCTCTAGACCTTCATCTGGACTGTCCTTCACTGGATATGATCTAGTATGTTAAGGGTCTTCCTTAAATATGATGCCTAGAAATGAAAACAAAACTCCAGAGATCAAGAGTAAAAAATAAGTCCAATTCTAAACTATATAGCCTCTCTATGAATTAAACATGTCACATTGTTGACTTAAATGGAGCTTGCTCTAGTTCCTGAGTTGTTTTTTTTTCTTTTTTCCCATGCAAAAGGTTGTCTAGTCTAGTGTCTCCCATCCTACATTTATACAGGTGATGTTTTGAATCCAAGCACAAGAGGAACTTTTTCTTTAATTTAGTTGTGCCTTATTCAATTTAACTCACGATTCTAACTATATCCAATCAAGCATATATGTACTAGAGGGGAGACAATGATGATATCATTAAAAGATTGATTCAAAAGACATCTCAAAAGGAAAAGATTTAAAATGTGAGAAAACAATCCTGAGCTTATTAATATTGAAAAGAAAAAGGCAACTGAGATGCTGATAACTACATAGCTATATGTCTCTTTTTTTTTTTCTTTTTGGTAGGGGGCAATTAGGTAACATTGTAGATTCAGCTCCAGTGTCTGAAGCCATGTTTGAACTCAGAAAGATAAACTAGGGTCTAGATTAACAAGATTACAGTATACTTTTTGTTGAGTATACATTTTTAAAATTTTTATTAAAGCTTTTTATTTTCAAAACATATGCATAGATAATTTTCAACATTCACCCTTTCAAAACCTTATGTTCCAAAATTTTTTCACTCCCTTCCCCCCATCCTCTCCCCTAGACAGCAAGTAGTCCAATATATGTTAAACATGTGTAATTCTTCTATACATATTTCCACAATTATCACACTACACAAGAAAACTCAAATCAAAAAGGGAAAAAAATGAGAAAGAAAATAAAATGCAAGCAAACAACAATAATAAAAAGTGGAAATACTGTGTTGTGATCCACACTCAATCCCCACAGTGCTCACTCTAGGTGCAGATGGCTTTCTCCATCACAAGACCATTAGAACTGACCTGACCTCAATGTTGAAAAGAGCCACATTCATCAAAATGGATCATTGTATAATCTTGCAGTGTATAATGTTCTCCTGGTCCAACTCATTTCATTTAGCATCAGTTCATGTAAGTCTCTCCAGGCCTCTCTAAAATCATTCTCTAGATCGTTTCTTATAGAATAATCATATTCCATAACATTCATATACTATAATTTATTCAACCATTTCCCAACTGATGGGCATTCACTTAGCTTTCAATTCCTTACCACTACAAAAAGGGCTGCTACAAACCTTTTTGCACACTAGGTCGTTTTTTTGTTTTGTTTTGTTTTTTTTAGGATCTCTTTGGGATACAGGCCTTGTAGAAACACTGCTAGATTAAAAGGTATGCACAGTTTGACAGCCATTTGGGCATAGTTCCAAATTGCTCTCCAGAATGATTGAATCAGTTCACAACTCCGCCAACAATGTATTAGTGTCCCAGTTTTCCCACATCCCCTTCAACATCAATCATTATATTCCTGTCATTTTAGCCAATCTGAGAGGTGTGTAGTAGTAGTACTTCAGGTTTGCAATTTCTCTGATCAATAATGATTTAGAGAATTTTTCCATGTAACTATAAATGGTTTTAATTTCTTCATCTGAAAATTATTCATATCCTTTGACCATTTATCAATTGGAGAATGGCTTGTATTCTTATTAAAGTTGAGTAAACTCTTTCTATATTTTAGAAATGAGGCCTTTATCAGAATCCTTGGATGTAAAATTCTTTTCCCAGTTTACTGCTTTTCTTCTAATCTTATCTGCGTTGGTTTTGTTTTTACAAAAACTTTTAACTTAATATAATCAAAATTATTCATTTCATAACATATTCTAGTTCTTTGGCCACAAATTCTTTCTTTCTCCACAGATCTGAGAGGCAGACTATCTTTTGTTCTTCTAATTTGCTCATAGTAACACTCTTTAGGTCTAAATCATGAATCCATTTTGACCTTATCTTGGTAGAGGCTATTACATGTGGGTCAATGCCTAGTTTCTGCCATATGTTGAGTATATTTTAATTTAATGATTCAGTAAAATCAAACACTGCCTTAATGGTTCCTTTCCAACAAAATATCTGCTGCCCATATATCAAAATCATGCAAGATTCCTTCTAGATATAATAACAGAAATGACCCCATTCAACCCCTCTCTGACAGATATGAGTCAAGGTATAAAACAGGGCGATGCCAAATGTCTTTAACAATAATGGAGAAGTTGAAGCCTCAAGGATCAAGTTGGAGAGGGAATTCGTACAAAAGAGGAAGTCCTCCAGGGGCTTCTGTTTGCAGATGACACTGCATCAATGGCTTTCATCAGATGGTTGCATTAGTACCCCAGAATTACTGTATAGCCCCCTGGCAATTATCTGTGGCCATGCAAAAGACTTTGACTTAACTAGCTCCATCGGAAAAGTAAATTACATGAAGAATGGCTAATGCCCAGATTATGACATATTGTTGGATGAACAAACTATATTTGTCTATTAAAATAATTATCTATTTCAAATGTTCATAAAACAAAATGCAATTTTTAAAGATACAATGCCCCCCCCTTTTTTTTACAGATAGGTAAACTGAGATTTAGAGGGACTAAGTGATATCTCCTAGGTCAATGACAAAGGTAGAATTAGGACTCAAGTTCATGGCTCCAAAGCCAGGCCTTTTTTGACTATATAGTGCTTCTAGGTCAAGGAGATTTTTGAAAAAGGAATGACAATATTGAATAAAAATTGTTGACCAGTAAATCATTTGATTTTTTTAAAACTTGTTTTATTTTACTTTTTTGTTGTTATCTAGTCATTTATTTTTTTCTCTCACTTTTGACTCTTTGTGACTCCATTTGGGGTTTTCTTGGCAAAGAGACTAGAGTGTTTTGCCACTTTCTTCTCCAATTTATTTTACAGTTGAGGAACTGAGGCAAAAAAAGGTTATTATATTACTTACCTAGAGAAAGAAAACTATTAAGTGTCCAAGACTAGATTTGAGCTTAGGAAGGTAAATCTTCTTGACTCTAAACTTAACTCTCCATCCATTCCATCCTTTTTTAGCAGCCTTGATATTTCAGAGCTTAACTGTGGGAAAAAAAAATTCACTAAATAACTGAATTGCTCATTAAGAAGCAGCCAAGATGATGGATAGACTGAAAAACATGCTCTCAAGTTCAGTTGAAGAAATTAGAGATATTTGGGACAGAAAAAAGAAATTTAGTTGATTTATCATCCATAAGGACCTCAGTAGCTATACTAATCTGCTATATGCAAAAAGCTCTGGCAAAGTTCAAATCCCCTGAGTCCTTCTATCAAAGGCTTAACAACATGCTGACTTTAAGAGTAAACTGTGTGGTTCAGTGGATAGAGAACTGGGACTATAATCAGGAAGTCCTGTGCTCACATCCTTCCTCAAAGATTTTAGTTTACCAACTATTTTTCCCTGGGTGAGTCACTTAATCTCTCTCTGCCAAAATTTTCAGATCTGTGAAATAGGGATAATCAAAGTACCTTCCAATGAGGGTTGTTGTGAGAACCACTTCATTTTTGTAAATTGCCAAATGCTAGCTGATATTGTTGTATTAGCAGATGAATGTTTTCCTACCCCCTTCTTGGAGCAGGGAAGTGTTTTAGTATCAACTCACCCTAATTCTCCAGGCATCCTTCCTAACTTCAGTAAGTCAGTAAAAGTCCTCAGCTCTGAACTCTGTACTAGCTGCTCCTAATGATTGATCCTGCTTGTTCTAGACAAGAACCTTATAAAAAGCCACCAGACTTTATTAGTTTGTACTCACTGAGCACCCCACACCCCTAATCATAGAGGTGATCTGTTCTCCTTGTCTTTCACTTTCACTCAGTGTATTTCCCATCAATAGAACTGTCTTGATTTAAAATATACATATATATATATACACACACATACATACATATATATATATATACACACATACATACACAGGGCAGGTTTCTCAAAAAAAAAAAAAAAGAAAGAAAGAAATTGCAAAAGCCCCTTTACTCCAAATTTTTCTCAGAAACTAGAGTCTATCTTTTAACATTTCTATTTATTTTATTTTTAATTTGTGGGATAAAATAAACTTTTCCATAATACAGTATAATAAAATAATATAGTATAATAATAAAAAAGAAGATTGCACATGAAATTGTAAATCTATTATTACAACTTACAACTCCCTTTAAATATATGGCAAATTTTTCTCCCTCCATCTCTCACTTTTTTCTTCCCCAAGATGGCAAGCAATTTGATATAGGTTAAAAATATCTTTTCAAACATATTTCCATATTTTTCATGTTGTACAAGAAAAGTCAGACCAAAAGGGGAAAAAATTCATGAGAAAGAAAAAGCAAACAAAGATGAAAATACTGTGCTTCAATCCATATTCAGTTTCTATAATTCTCTCTCAGGAAGTGGATCGCATTTTTCATCCCAAGTCTATTGGAATTGTCTTTAATCACCTCATTGCGGATCATAATTGATCTTCATTAACCCTGCTGTTACTGTGTACAAAATTCTTTTTGTTCTGCTTCTTTCACTCAGCATCAGTTTGTGTAAGTCCAGGCTTTTCTGAAATCATCTTGCTCATAATTTCTTTAAAAATGAGTATCTCATAAAACATTGGAGAAAGGCATGGTGGGAGCAGCCTGTATGAGCAGACTGCAGCCTATGGCAAAAAAAGAACTTTGAAGGACTCCTGGGGAAAAAAAAAAGATATTATCAGGGAAATACCTGTTAATAAAACAAAATGGACTGGACATGTAGAACTATCAGTAAAGGTTAAGCTATTAAAGCTTAAAACTGCATTGAGACTCTTGGGACACCCAATATTGTAATGTGACAATAGAAAGAGACATGGTGGTCATTAGCTGGTTTTGAACTGTTACTAATAGTGCTTTATGTGTGAAAAAAGATGAAAAAAATCATCATCAAAGACATGAAGAATACTAAAAAGAGATGAACAGATTGGTCACAGAGTGATGGTGATTAGCAAACTCAGCATTGAATCTAGGTAAAGAATCAGAGGAAAGCTTCTAGTTTATTGGGTAGAATTCCTTTGAAGAATTTACATGACTAGAATATCATACCCAGCAGAGTGTGGATGAGTTCTATGCAGCCATGAAAGAAATACCCATATTAAGGGGATCACAGATCCATCTAAGCATCTAAATCAGGGGTTCTGTTTGTATCATGATCCCCTTTAGCAACCTGGTGAAAACTACCGACCCTTTCTCAGAATAATGTTTTAAAATGAATAAAATAAAACACACAGGTATTACAAAGAATTTGGGGCAGCTAGATGGAGAAGTGAATAGAGCAGCAGTCCTGAAATTGGGAAACCTGAGTTCAAATCCAGTCTCAGTCACTTAACACTTACTAGCTGTGTGACTCTAGGCAAGTCACTTAAATCTGATTGTCTCTCTCTCACACACAAAACATAAGGAAACCAATTCTGTTGAAATACACTCATCAAAATATTAAATAAAAAAATAAAGTTCAGGGGCAGTTAGGTGGTGCAGTGGATAGAGCAAGAATCTGAAGTCTGGAGGACCTGAGTTCAAATCTGACCTCAGACATTTAATACTTCCTAGCTGTGTGACCCTGGGCAAGTCACTTAACCCCAATTGCCTCAACAAAAAATAAAAAGTAAAAAAAAAAAAAAAGTAAAATTCATGGACCCAGGTGAGGAAGTCTTAATTAATCTGATTGTGTGGCACCTTGGTCAAATACTGCCTACTTTGGCTGCTATTTGTCCCCATTGTACTTAGTGACCTGGTACATGGGATTTGTCCATCTACTGTGCTAGGGTTTGGCTCTGTCTGTGTTTAAATAATTTTTGATCTGTGGCTGATTAGCTCAAAATATGGCCATGAAAGATGCCTCTGAGAGGGAGGTTTTGTTTCTCCTCTGCAGAGGAGAACAGAGGAACCCTAACAATCTGGACAAAGGCCACTACTGGCCAACCCTTGTTCAATGTTTCTTTAGTTGGGAAGACCAGGGTCCTGGGTATATTTGAATGAAATAAAGAGAACAAATATTTCTTGCTTAGAGAATTTGCTTAGGCCCTTCCTAGGAACCCAAAATGCAAATGTATGTGAGTGAGTAGTTGGGAGGGAGGATGAAAAAAGGTCTATGGGTTTATTAGGACATGGAAAGTATGTTGGAATAATCCATTTTGATAGCTCCATCCTCACCAGATAGATTATTTTTTATTGTGATCTCTGTTAGAAGAATATTTCATTACCTTTACAGATCACATGAATCTCTATTTACACATCTTCACAAATTAGGAGGAACAATGAGATAATTTGAAAGCTTTAACATTTACAGAATCAAAGTGGTCTAGCTTGAAATTTGGGAGGGTCCTCAGAGACCCTTTAATCCAGTTTGTACCTTTATGACAAGGATTCCTAACCTAGATTCAATAAACTTACTCTTTTTAATATTTTGATGACTATATTGCCAAGGTGTGGGGAACAACTACAAAAAGTATTCAAAGTTGGGAGATTGAATATCTTATTCTTCCCCATTAGATTGTAAGTTTCTTGAGGGTAGGGTTTGCTTTTGCCTCTTTTTGTTTCTCCAAGTGCCTTATCACAATGCCTGGAAATAATTTTTCAGTTGTGTTTGACTCTTCATGACCATATTTAAGGTTTTCTTAGCAAAGATATTGTAATGGTCATTTATTTCTTCAGCTCATTTTACAGATGAGGAAACTGAGGCAAAAATGGTGAAGTGACTTGCCCTGTTAAGTAACTGATATCAGATTTGAACTCAAGAAGACAGGCCCTGCACTCTCTCACTTCACCACCTATCTGCCGCATAGTAAGTATTTAATAAATGTTTTTTGAATTGGATTGAATTGTTCAAGAACTGCAAGGAATCCAATGTCACTGGCTCACAGAGTAAGTTGAGGGGAGCAAGATGTAAGACTGGAAAGGGGAGGAGGATGGTCAGAGTATGAAGGATTTTAACACCAGAAGATTTGTTTCTTGTTCTCCATCTTGAGTGATGGAGAACCATCAAGTTTGAATAGGGAAGTGCCATGGTGGGACCTGGACATTAGGATGATTACTTGAACAGCTGAATGGAGGGCGGATCGAAGTAGGGAGGTAGGTAGGCTTTTAATATATATATATATATGCATATATATATATACATGTATATATATATAATTTTACTATTTACTATATATACTATATTTACTATATTTGTACTATATATAATATATATTACTAATACTATGTATATATACTATACTCTATAATTTTACTATATTGTGAGTTGATGAGAACTTCTGCCAGAATGGGGCACATGTAAGAGATGTTAAGAAACTCTATAGACCCTGGCAAGAGATAGGATATGGGAGGTAGAGAGGGGAAGAAAAGTAAAGAGTTAAGGATGATACCAGACTGTGTAACTGGGAAGATGATGATGTCTACAAAAGGAAGAGGGAAGTTAGGAAAAGGGGGAGATTTGCTGGAAAAGATGTGTTCAGTTTTGAACATAGTTTCCAACGTCTACAAGACTTTCAGTTCAGATACTTGTCAGGCAGTTGGGAGATGAAAGATTAGAGATCATCTGAGAGATTAGGGCTGGATAAGTAGATTTGAGAATCAATGGCATGGAAATAATTATATTTACGGGAACTCATGAGATCATCAAGTGAAATAGTATGGAGGAAGGAGAAAAGAGAGCCCAAAACAATTACAGTTATGGAATATGACCTCAATGACGTGGAAGACATGGTTTAGATAAGAGGAAAAATTGGAAAGAATGGTATCCTCAAAATCTAGAGAAAAGAGAACATCAAGAAAAAAAGGCCGTTGATAGGGTCAAAGGCTAGTGAGGTCAAATGAATTAAGAAAAGGTCACTAGTCCTATTTCCCCAATGCATAAATCAAATAAAAAAAAGAGAATAGCTCACTTCACTCCCTGGAGACCTTTCATTAACCCATGCAAGCTAATTTTACTCAAGTGATTATGTGTAATTATGTATATGTTCTTATCATAGGTATGTTTTGAAGATGGGTTGAAACATACTCTGCTGCCAAGTAGAGTCCCTGACTGTTATTAAACCATTGTTGGATTTTCTACTATACTTTGAAAGACCACAATCTCTCCTCTATAATGACTGTAGAGATTCATTACCTGGACCAGGTAATGAAATGTCTGTAACTCTCCAAATTCAAAGGCACCTCCCACTGCCATGATTATCCTCAGTCATCAGGCACAGTAAAGACATAATAGGGTATATTGAAAACAAACACTGACCAGAATATGTGCTAAAATTAGTCTGAAATGGATAGATATCTCTGAGTAAAATATCTGCCTGAGGCAACAGGAAAATCTGCTTTAGCTTCATTGAAGTGTTTCTAGGCAATCCCATAAGAACCCCAGAATCCAACCTCTTTTTTTTTTCTCATATATAACTCTTCATTTGATTATTGCAGGACATTGATGAAACGTATGGTCTTCCATTCACAGAATCTGGAGGCACTGTCCAAAATGCCTGATGAATCGGATCCCTTCCTATTCTCTGGAAGTTGGGTCCATGGTAGGACAACTTTGGAATCCTGTTGAAATGGGACTTCTTGGGAATTGCTGCTGCTAAGTGTGAAAGTTTTTAATCCTGGACCCAAGTATGGCTATAAAAACTTCTCTCCTGCAGAAACTGGAATTATTTTAAAGTGGAAAGGGGAAGGACAGGATAACAGTGCTGATAACCTTCTCCAGAGGGTGAAGATGTGTCATGATGGACATACTACATGATCTGCAATTTTAGGGACAAAATGGTGAGCTCTTCTTTTTTTTTTTTCCTTTTTTTTTTTTTTTTTGGCTAAGCAATTGTGAGCTATTATTTTCAAGAACTGCTGTTGTTGTTCTTTGTTTTTGAAGAGGACCAATGACATCAGGGGATGATGTTTTGAAACATGGGTGAATTGGAATTGTTCAAAGTCATCTAACTTACTCTTCTAGTCTTCGAAGCCTAAAAACAAGATAAAAGTCTTTACTGGTGATAGCCTGGAATTAGTGGATGACCTTGGGGTCTCGATTTTTTCTTTGCATTTAACAGTACCTGCTTTGACCACCTTATTGGCTTCATCCCACTCAGGGAAGTCCTCATATGCTTGGGGTAGAAACCCCCTACCTCCCCTGTGGGTTTGCAGCTCATCAGTTATTTCCTTTCTGGGATAGGTAAATGAGACAACTATTTATCTCTGGGATGGATACAATATTAGTTTCAGTCTGAATTATCAACAAAAACCCAGAAAGAGACCATTAGTTGAGACAATTAAGAACAAACTACTGGTCTCATGACAATAACATAAATGAACCAGCTCCCCTAGAGTTTGGGAGAACTCCACATCTTTTCTCCTTAGGCAATCTCCAGGTCTCTGGGTCTCCTGTGGCTTGTTAAAGTTCCTTCTAAAGTACATGACATAGAACTGGGAACAGTAAGTACTCTAGCAGGGAGGATTGATTAGAGTGGAGACCTGCAGGAGGGGATCAGCAGCATCTTTGGCTGGCCTTAGCTATAAATTGGAAATAAATATATTAACCGGGGCTTGCCAGAAGATCAAAGGAATTAATGTTTGCAGAAATTTTGCAACTCCAGAATCTATTCAAATGCAAAGGCTATAGGAACTGTTATGTGAAAATCCTTAGTTTTGGCTTTGCCCCATCACTAAGGTTTGGGTCAGCCAAACTTTGAGCTGAGTAACCCAAACCCAAGCTGTATTCATGTCCAACCTTCTAGGGTCAAGACTTTGGCCAGAAGGTCTAGATGCCCAGCCTGACAATAATAGGTCACATTTGTTTTATGACCTATTATTATTGTCATGACCGTACAGAATAATTATTAGTATTTTCAAACTTCTCCACCATATTCCTCATAAAGCTCATCTTGAGGTAAGTAAATATTTCCTCCATTTTGTTGCTGTTATTCCCATCTAAGATTTCAGTGGTTTAGGCCATTTCCTCAGCAGCATCACAGGTAGGATGACTTCCATCATGGAAAGATCCTCAGTCTTAAATTAAGGAGAAACTGTGTTTGAAATGTACCCAATAGGAAAGGTGTTTGGATCATTCTTCTTGGTCCCATGAGGAGAACTAGAAAATGGAAGTTGGGAAGAAGTGGATGTCAGCTTAAACTATCCAAAAGTAGGATAGGTTGGGATGCTTTGGGAAATAGTGGGTTCTTTCTCATTGAAAATTTTAAATCCAAGGCTGAGAGATCACCAGTCAAAGATGGGAAGAAGTGCTTTTTGTTCAGGAACAGGTTGGATTAAGTGACATCTAAATTTTCTTCCAATTCTTGAATTTCTATGCTTCTGTGAAGCCCAGATCTGATCCTTATTAGCTAGCTAATCAATCATAATGGGCAAGCTGTCTGGATTTCAATTTTTTATTATGCTGCATTTTATCTAAACTTTTTATTGCCATCTATCCACCTCCCAAATAACTAGTACATTCATTTTTTTTTCCACAATGCAAATCCATTTAATATTCCTTTGGAATAAACTTCTGTACAATATTATCTCCTTCACAATGAAATAAATGAATGTTGTCTAAACTGATTTTTTGAGTGAAGCATGAAATTCTTTTACTATTTCATTGTTGGAAAACTTCTAAAAAGAAATCTGCATTAAGCTTGTTAAGTTCTTCTACTGGAAGTTTTAGTTTATACATATTCTTCCATCTTTGGCTTTCTTTATTGCCTGAGAGATAATTTGTCTTAATTGTCTAATCTGCTTGATGAAGAATATTAGCTGAACCACTAATTTGATGAGTTTCCTTTTGTTCCATATTTTCCTCAAAGCATTTTATTAGATTTTTCAAAGCAATAATTAGTAAATCCTTCACTTCTATATTGCCCTCAACAATATTTGCTGGTAAATGTTTAACAATTGTATCTCTAAAGAAAATACACACAGGGAACACTTTTGCACATCATCTGAATTGTTTAAATTTTCTCCATCACTTTCTTGACAATAAATCAAAGTCTGATTTAGAGTGTTTGCCATAAATGTTCACACTGAAATTTTAACAAATTACCAAACAAGTTTGTAATGAGGAAGTTCAGTGCTATGCACACAGTAAATACTTGATAAATGTTTGCTGTATTGTAGGAGTAGTATAAATAAGATAGTAGATTATGAGAGAAGGCCTGGAAGTCCAGAAAAACTGAGTTCCAATCTCTTCTCTTAGGCAGGCTGATTGTGTGACATCAGGTAATTTGTTTAATCTTGTAGGACCATCAGACAAGATTGGAGACTAAGTGGTAGAACAATTGGAAATCTGCTTTGATGGAAAGAGTTCCTTTGCCAGTAATTCCAGCAGTAAAATCATGGATTCAGATTTTCCCTCCTCCCCAAATTCACATTTAAAAACAGATTCATTTTCTCTCAATTACCCCATTTTTATTACAATACAAAATCATTGTTGAGAACTTGCTCTATATACTACTCAGGGCTAGTTCATCTGAGGGGATGAGCAGATGGAGATATTAAATAGATGATGTAGTGGATAATGTACTTGCCCTAGATTCAGGAAGATCTGCTTCAAATTCAACATCAGATACTTACTATTTACTGAGCAAGTCATTTAACTTATGTTTGCCTTGGTTTTCTCATCTGTAAAATGGAATAATAATAACACTTATCTCCTAGGGTTTATTGTGAGGATCACATGCAATAATAATTGTAAAGTGCTTAGCATATGCAGTGCTTGGCTATTAGCTATATATAGCTATATAGCTGATAGCTATATAATTATATAATTATAATATGTAATATAATTATTAGACCCAGGATTTGAATGCAAGTCTTTTGACTCCAAATACAGATCTACTTCTATTACACTGTTTTTTTTTTCATTGTGCCTTTGTATTAATAAACATTCCTTTCAACATGCAAATACCTTATATTGATTGTAAGCTATTATCTATCATTCAGGCTTGAGTATGAAATAGTGCTTTCCCCTTTACCATCTGATTCTTTAATATTGTTTTCTTTTTTCTTAAGATTCAGATTGATTTAAGAGGCAGAAAAATGAAGTGGAAAAGGTGATTCTATACTTTTCCTAAAGCTCATCTTTCCTGCATTCTCGAAGCTTGAAATTTTATTCAGTCTGTGGACAGAAAATTAGACAATGGATCAGGGGACCAGGAGGAGGTATCTGGAGAAGGGAGATCTTCCAGCAAGCCTTAAAAATCATGCTGAATAACTTCACCTTTGAGCAAGGTTGATCCTCCATTCTAGACAGTAATTCTAGGTCTGTTTTGACCTCCACCAATAACTTAGCGGGTAACTTGAGGCTTTGGCTTTCCAATGCATAAAATGGGGGTAAAATCTGTCCATCCCTTAACTTAACTTAACCCAATCAAAGAATCAAGGTCTATCCCTAGACCTGTTACTATATCTTCCACCTCCTTCTTATCATAACAATAGCATTTCTTTAGTGCCTATTATGTGCTACAAGTTCTGTGCTAAATGTTTTACAATTATTCTCTCATTTCATCCTCATAACAACCCCTGGAGGTAAGTGTTATATTATTCCCATTTTACAGTTGAGAAATCTAAAGCAGACAGGATCATAGAGCTAGGAAGTATCTGAGGCCAAATTTGAACTCAGGTCTTTTTGACCCTAGACCTAGCACTCTGTCCACTATTCCATTTACCTATGAGACTTTGGGAAATTTTCTTAATCTATCTGGGCCTCCATTTCCTTCTTTATAAAATTTGATAAAATTTCATTTGAAGAATTTCAGAGCTAGATGATCAATGATTTCCAGCCAGACCAGAACTAAATTTCCCTCTATAGTCAACCTGGTGAGAGTGATTAGTCTCTTCTTGAGAATCTCCATCAACAAGGAACTCACTGCTTTTTAAAACATCCCATTCTACTTTGGGATACCTTAGTTGGTTAGAAAGTTTCTCCCCATATCTGCCTTAAAGGGGAATAAAAAAACCTGAAACCTTTCTATGATCTCTTCTAGCATTGATAACCTGTGACTATTGTTCATAAGAATTCATGTAAATTCTGGAAGAAAATCCCTGGGGAGCTAAGTTTTAGATACAAGCACTAAATACCTAGGAGAGAACAATATTGAAGGGCTCCAGAGCATTAGATGATACAGAACTGTAATTGAGATTACACATTTTCCATATGATATATGAAACTTAGCTGCTCTATATATAATCTCAGACATTTAGCAGTCATGTGACTCTGGCCAATTGACTTTCAGGTTCCCCATCTGTAAAATGGGAATAATAATTCTGTAAAATGGGAATAATAATAGCATCTATTTCCCAGGGTTGTTGTAAGGATCAAACAAGACAATAATTATAAAGCTCTTAGCACAATGATGGCTATAGTAAGTGCTATATAAACGTTAGCTATTATTAGTAGTAGTATTAGTAGTAGTAGTGTCAATATGGTCATGCCATTTCAAGTCAATAAATATTTATTATGTATTTATTATTAAGATCTTATTCTGTGTCAGGTACTGTGCCAACCTTTTAGTGATTGTTTCCTCATTGATATGGTGCTAATAGCATTTGAGAATTTCTCTGGGCTGTTGTGAGAAAAGTGCTTTGCCCAACTTAAATGTGAATTGTTCTTAAGCCAAGTAGGTGTGATTTTAAAGGTTCTAGAAGAAGCTTCCCTTACCCCAAATATTTCCATTAATGGCCCTGTCCCAAACTGAATAATCCCGAATTGCTAAGATCTTTGAGGACCTTTAAAATGTGCATTCAGAGAGAGAGGCTATTGAGTGGTGGAAAGGACACACAATGTGTATTGTATCAATTCTTGCCATTTATATGGTATAACCTCAGGCAGGACTTACACCTCCACAAATTCTCAGGTTTCTTCTCTTTAACATGGGAATAACATCCGTATTCCATGTTGTTGTAAAAGTGAAATGAATGAGGCAAGAACAAAACAATGTAGAAATGTTTCCTTTTATAATGACTATATGAAGGACTAAACATTAAGCTACTACCAACCATTAACACCTCAGGTCAAATTTGACCATCAATATGGGCAGAATAAAGAGATTAAAAGATGAATTCATTGTGGTAAATGGAAAATGGGAGAGGATGTGTATGGTGCATGTGAGTGGGTGTGGGTGTGGGTGAGTATGGGTCAAAGAGACAGATAGGGGTGGGGAGAGAAAGGGAGAAAGGGAAAGAGAGAGAGAAAAGAAGAAAAAGAAGAGGAAGAAGGGAGAAGATGAAGAAAAAGAAGAAAGAAGAAGAAAAAAGAAGAGGAAAGAGAGGGAAGGAGAGAAAGTGGGAGCAGGGAGGAGGCTGAAGATTCCAGTTACAGAAGAGTTTCTTCAGAGCAGTAATTCCTAGCTCTTTATATCCTTATCACTTCAGGACAAAATACTCTGATTCTCAGGAACCATTTCTCAGGTTGGTTTTACAACGTCAGGACCCTGAAAGACTGCCAAATAAGGCATTGGACTCATATATTTAATATCATAAATCTGATTAGGCCTAATAACAGCAAATCTCTTGCCTAATAAACCCTAGGAATCATTGTAACTGGGGGCCAGACAAGGGACTTCATTGAGAACTTTGTTTAAGTTTCTCTGAGTGAACTTGGGCCATAAGACTCTCCACTCTATGTCCCTGGCTTCTCATGTAAAGTAGGCACTAGGGAGGCAGGCTGTCCAAAGCATTTCTGACTTAGTGCTCCCTAAGTTCAGGTAAATTTAATGGTTGGAGGAGGAAAGAGGAGCTATGGTCAATCTGTCAATCAAAGAGTATTTGTGAAGGGTCTAATGTGGGTCAGGTAGGCAGGTTGGTGGTGCAGTGGATAGAACAGCAGCCCTGGAATTTGGAAGATTCATCTTCCTAAATTCAAATCTGGTTTTAGACATTTACTAGCTGTGACTTTGGGCAAGCCCTTTAACTGTTTGCCTCAGTTTCCTCACCTGGAAAATGAGCTAGAGAAGGAAATGGTAAACTGCTCCAGTATTTTTGCCAAGAAAATCTCAATTGGTTATATGAAGAGTTGTCCATGGGTGAAAAAAAAAAAAAAAA
>JAJPUD010002307.1:10247-46774 GCA_023553655.1 Myrmecobius fasciatus | reverse complement strand
GAGTTGTCCATGGGTGAAAAAAAAAAAAAAAACAAAAACTGAACAAAATGCACCAAGCACTATGCTAAGCAGTAGAGTTAAAAAAAAAAAAAAAGTAGAATAACAACGAAGTAAAAACAAAGACCAAAAACCAAAAAACTGATAGTCCTTGTTTTTTGTTTTTTGTTTTTTTTATTTTAATTTTAATTTTTTTATTTTATTTGCATAACATATGTGTGGGTAATTCTTCAACAATAACCCTTACATAGCTTTCCGTTACAAATTTTTCCCCCAACTCCCCACCCCTCCCCTAGATGGCAGGATATCCACTACATGTTAATTATGTTAAAATATTGGCAAATCGAATATATGTATACATATTTCCAAACTTGTCATTGTTGTGCAAGAAAAATCTTGTCTACACAAACGATATATCAGATAAAGGAAACACAATGTAAGCAAACATCAATCAAGGAGTATGAAAATGTTATATTGTGGTCCACATTTCACATCCCTCTCTCTGGGTGTATATGGCTTTCTTCAGTGAACAATTGGAGGTGGTTTGAAACATTTCATTGTTGAAGAGAGCCATGTCCATCAGAATTGATCGTCATATAGTACTGTTGTTGCCGTGTATAATGATCTCCTGGTTCTGCTCATTTCACTCAGCATCAGTTCATGTAAGTCTCTCCAGGCCTCTCTGAAATAATCTTGCTGGTCATTTCTTACAGAACAATAATATTCCATAATATTCATATACCATAATTTATTCAGCCATTCTCCAATTGAAGGGCATCTATTCAATTTCCAGTTTCTAGCCACCACAAAAAGGGCTGCCACAAACATTCTTGCACATATGGGGCCTTTTCTTTCCTTTATGATTTCTTTGGGATATAAGCCCAATAGAAATGCTGCTGGGTCAAAGGGTATGCACAGTTTGATAACTTTTTGAGCATAGCTCCAAATTGTTCTCCAGAATGGCTGTATCCGTTCACAGCTCCACCAACAATGCATCAGTGTCCCAGCCCTCCCACATCCCCTCCAACATTCATCATTAACTTTTCCTGTCATTTTAGCCAATCTGACAGGTGTGAAGTGGTATCTCAGGGTTGTCTTGATTTGCATTTCTCTGATCAATAGTGATTTGGAGCACCTTTTCATATGACTATAAATAGTTTTAATTTCATCCTCTGAAAATTGTCTGTTCATATCCTTTGACCATTTATTGATTGGAGAATGGCTTGAATTTTTATAAATATGAGACAATTCTCTATATATTTTAGAGATGAGACTTTTATCAGAACTCTTAAATGTAAAGATGATTTCCCAATTTATTGCTTCCCTCCTAATCTTGTCTGCATTGATTTTGTTTGTACAAAAACTTTTTAACTTAATATAGTCAAAGTTATCTATCTGGTTTTCAATTAAGAGTTCCAGTTCTTCTTTGGACATAAATTTATTCCATCTCCATAGGTCTGAGAGGTAGACTATATTACATTCCTCTAATTTACTTATAGTATCACTCTTTATATCCAGATCATGAACCCATTTAGATCTTATCTTGGTATGTGGTGTTAGATGTGGGTCAAGCCCTAATTTCTTCCGATAGTCCTTGTTTTTAAGGAGCTCTGATGAAGGAGACAACAGGTAAACAACTACATACAAAAGTGATCTATATAGGATAAGTTGAGGATAGTCTCAGAGGGAAGGCCCTAAGATTATGGAGGCCTGGGAAGAGTTTCCTCTAGAAGGTGGGATTTTAGCTGGAACTTGAAGGAAGACTAAGAAGCCAGGAGAGAACAATGTAAAGAGAGACATAGGGATAGCCAATAAGAACTTTTTAAAAATTTTATGTTTTATAATTATTTTTAATTTTATTAAAGCTTTTTTATTTATAAAACATATGCATGGGTAATTTTTCAACATTGACTCTTGCAAAATTTTCTGTTCCAAATTTTCCCCTTCTTCCCTCCATCCCCTCCCCTAGATGGCAGGGAATCCAAATACATGTCAAATATGTTAAAATATATGTTAAATCCAATATATGTATACATATTTATACAGTTATCTTGCTGCACAAGAAAAATCGACTCAAGAAGGAAAAAAATCTGAGAAAGAAAACAAAATGCAAGCAAACATCAACAAAAAGAGTGAAAATGCTATGTTGTGGTCCACACTCAGTTCCCACAGTTCTCTCTCTAGATGTAGATGGCTCTCTTCATCACTGAACAATTGGAACTGGTTTGAATCATCTTACTGTTGAAGAGAACCATGTCCATCAGAACTGATCATCATATAGTCTTCTTGTTGCCATGTATCATGATCACCAGTGAGAACTTTTAAACTGAATCTCAGGATACATCAAGGAGAGTAAGGTACAAAAAGATAGAAAGGGTCCAAATTTTAATGCTTTAAAAACCAAGTATACAAGATTATGTGATGATCAGCTATGATAGACTTAGTTCTTCTCAGCAGTGCAGAGATCCAGGACAATTTCAATAGCCTTGGGATGGGAAATGCCATCCTTATCCAAAGAAAGAACTGTGGAGATTGAATGCAGATCAAACCATACTATTTTCAACTTTTTTGTTTGTTTTTTCTTTCTCATGATTTTTACCTTTTGTTCTGATTTTTCTTTCACAAGATGAATAATATGGAAATGTTTAAAATGATAGTATTTGTATAACATATCAGATTGCTTCCTTACCTTGGGAGGTAAGAGAGGAAGAGAGAAAAAAAGTGCAAAATCTTGCAAAAAACTGAATGTTAAAAACTGCCTTTACATGTAATTGGGGAAAAATACCATTAAGTGAGGGAAAATCACCAAGCGGAAGATTCATAATTTATCTTGGAAGCAAAAATAATGTTATATTTGATTCTAATTTGACTGATGTCTCACCACAAGAGGCTATAGAAAATGAAGGTCAGAAGGTTCTAAAAGTAGTGAAGATAGGGCAGACTTGGAGTGTGAGATAGAATCAATGATCTGAGAAGGATTTCAACACATGGAATGTTACAGGTGAAAGAAAGGATTCTTAGGATACAGAAAGCTAGAATTGAAAGAAATCTGAGAATACAGAATGCTAAAAGTGGAAGGGGCCTTGGAACACTGAATGTCCAAACTGGAAGTGACCTCAGAGGATCTTCAATTTCTTCATCTCTAAAATAAAGGGACAAGACTAGATTACTTTTAGATCCTTCCTAATTTCTAAATCTATGATTCAAGAACATAGCACTATAGAACTGGAAGAAGTGATTGAATATAGAATGCTAGAACATAAAACATCAGAGGAAGAAGGGACCACTTTAGTCATTACAGCCTTCAATGAATTTTAATCCAATGGGAGATGAAGTTTTGAGGAGGGACAGAAAATATCTACTCTTCTAAGTATTTACAAATTATGTATAAATAAATATGGGATCATTTGGAGTAGAAAGGAGTCCCTAGAAGATAAATGGCATTAGGAAAGCCCTCATATAAGAAATGCTGCTTGAAATGAGCTTTGAAAGAAATGAAAGATCCAATGATTCATGTGCAGAATGATCCAGGTATGGAGGATACAGCTTATGCAAAAACTGGGTAAATTGCTGTGTGGAGAAAGAAATCTAGCAAGAAAGCTAGATTGGCCAAACATAAATCATCTCCAATTCTTCATGACCCCATTTTTGGGGATTTTCTTGGCTGAGATATTAAAAGTGGTTTGTCATTTCCTTCTCAAGCTCATTTTACAGATGAGGGAACTGAGGTAAACAGGACTAAGTAGCTTGCCCAGGGTCACACAGCTAATAAGTGTCTGAAATCAGGACACTATGGTGGGAGTCATGTGCAACAATTACACATTGGACCAGTAGGTTGGAAGAAGTTTATAAAGAGCTTTAAATGACAAACAAAGGAGTTCATTTCTGATCCTGGAAGCAATAGAGGAATTCTTGAAGCAGAAGTAGGACTTACATTTCCAAGGAACTGTAAAATGGGAATGATGTTTTAGAGAAGGGTTGGATTACACAGCCTATCATATGTCTTATTATCATCATACTGTCCAACTCTTCATGACTCCATTTAGGATTGTCTTGGCAAAGACTGCAGTGGTTTGCTATTTCCTTTTTCAGCTCACTTTGCATATGTGGTTACTGAGGTAAACAGGATTAGGGAAATGGTCAAGGGTGAATAGCTATTAAGTGTCTGAAGCCAATTTTAAATCCCTGATTTCAGCACCAGCCCTGAAGTCAGGAGGACCTGAGTTCAAATCTGCTTTCAGACACTTAACATTCCCTAGCTGTGTGACCCTGGGCAAGTCCTTAACCCCAATTGCCTCAGCCAAAAAAAAAAAAAAAAATCCCTGACTGCACCTTGCATCATTTAACTTCCATCTTGTTGCTTTTGCTGTTAATAATAATAACACTTTTATTTACTACTTCAAAGTTTACAATGTGATTTACATATATTATCTCATTTTGTCCTCATAGCAAACCTAGGAGGTCAGTGCTATTCTTATCTTCATTTTATGTATGAGGGAGACAGATGATAAATGACTTCTTCAAGGTTAAATAGTTAGTAAATGCCTAAAGTCAGTTTTGAACTCAGGTCTTCTCAACTTTTAAGTCCAGTGCTCAATGCCCAGGGCTACCTACTGCCTAGCTATCTTTCAGAATTTAATTTCTTTGATCACATAAATGAAAGGGATACACCTATTTTAACCATGGGTCAGCATAGTGGATATTCCTCCTCTGTTGTCAAGCCCTTTCGACATTTTCTCATTGATTTTGCTTGCCATTGGTCCTCTGGGTCTGTAAAACGTTTTTGACCCTTCTTCATTGATAATTGCTTACTATTGATCTTTTGGTAAAGCTAATTTGCAAAGATCCTGGCCTGGGCTCTTTCATGTTGGGAAGTCAGTCTCAAGTAAGGGAAGGGGAATACATTCAAGTTTCATAAGGAAGACTGGGTTTATGGGGAGGTGGATGGAATTATCTCTATATTTAACATACTTTCTATCTTACCTTCTGATACAGCACTGCCCCACCTAGCCTGAATGTCTATTCTTACAACCTATTTCATCTCATCCCCAAATCCCCAATGGAGCGAGATGGAGCCTTGAGGGGAGCTAAGAATTCCAGGAAGAGGAAGAGAAGAAGGAAGCCATTTTAATCATTACCTGTGCATGGAGAGAAAAGGTAGATTGTTGTGTATGTGGAGTGGTGGGCAGGAATAATTGGTTGGAATGTCAAAGGAGTGAGGGGAAATAATGGGAAACAAGCCAAGAAAGCTAATTTGGAACCTGATTATGGAAGACTTCAAATGACAAATAGAAAGATTTGTAATTTATCGCAGAAATGTTAGAGAAATGCTTCAGTTTCTTGACCAAGAAAGTGATGTAATCTGACCTATGAACCTTTAGGAATATTAATTTGCCAATTGTTTAGTGCAGTGCTTCTTAAACTTTTCCCACTTGCAACCCCTTTTTTCCTGAGAAATTTTTTTCTCTCAATAGTATTTTATTTTTCCAAATACGTATAAAGATAGTTTTCAGAATCCATCTTTGTAAGAAATTGTGTTTCAGATTTTTCTCCCTTTCCCATACCTCCTTGCTTCCTAAGACAGCAAGTAATCTGAAATATTGTCTGAGAAATTTTTGTGCAACTTTGGGTATGTAGGTATATAAAATAGGTATACAAATAATTTACTGATAAGAAATCATAAATTTATTTTTAAACAATTCTTTGGTTTTTTAAAATTTATTTTAATAATATTTTATTTTTCCAAATGCATGCAAAGATATTTTGCACCTTTGCAAAACCTTATGTTCCAAAATTTCCCCCTCTCTCCTCTCTCTTCCTTCCCAAAACAGCAAGCAATCCAACATAGGTTGTGCAATTCTTCTAAACATACTTTCATGTTAGTCTTGCTATGCAAGAAAAATCAGATCCAAAGGCAAACCAAGCAAGCAAACAACATCAACAAAATGATGAAAATGTTATGTTTTGATTCACATTCTGTCTCCATAGTTCTCTTTCTGGATGTAGATGGCACTTTCCATCATAAGTCTATTGGAATTGCCTTGAATCATCTTATTGTTGAAAAGATCCAACTCCATCACAATCAATCATTGCATAATCTTGTTTTTGCTGTGTATAATGTTCTCTTGGTTCTGTTCACTTCTCTTAGTATTAGTCTATGTAAGTCTTTCCAGTCTGAAATCATCCTGCTCAACACTTCTTATAGAACATTAATATTTCATTACATTCATATGCCATAACTTATTCAGTCATTCCCCAATTGATGGGCACTCACAATTTTTCCAATTCCTTTTCACCACAAAAAGAGCTGCTATAAACATTTTTGCATGTGTGGGTTCTTTTTCCTTTTTTACCATCTCTTTGTGATACAGACCCGGTAGAGACACAGCTGGATCAAAGGGTCACAGTTTGATAGCCCTTTGGGCACAGTAAAACAATTCTTTTTTTATACACATAATTTTATCTTTTATAAAGACAAAAGTAAATTTGCATTCTAATGGGATGGATGTGCCTGTTCATTTTTACTTAAAGAATTAAATATTGGTGGAATATTTGATAACTTTTATTGTTGCCAAATTTTTGCAACCCCCACTTTTAGTTTTGTGACCCACAGTTTAAGAAGTTTTGATTTAGAGGATGTATTTGAAGTATCTATCTAGGTGACAAATTGGATAGAGCACTGCCCTTCATTTAAAAGCTGTATGACTCTGAGCAAGTCATTTAATCTCCATCTAAATTAGTATTTTCATCTAGGGGAGGGGTGGGGAGTTGGGGGGAAAAATTTGTAACAGAAAGCTATGTAAGGGTTATTGTTGAAGAATTACCCACACATATGTTATGCAAATAAAAAAAATAAATAAAAAAATAAATTAGTATTCTCACCTATAAAATGAGAATAATAATAGAACCTACCTTCTAGGATTGTTGTGAAGTTCAAAGGAGGTAATATTTGTAGAGTACTATATCAGTATTGAATAATGTTGGAGAAGGAAGGAAAGAAGGAAGAGAAGGAAGGAGACCAATTAGAAAGCTATTATAGTAATTCAGGTGAGAGATGATAAGGGTCTGAACAAGGATGATGGTTGAATAAAAGGAGAGAAGGAAAAACATGTCAAGGTAAAACACATTTTGGCAACTGGTTGATTCCAGGGATTGTGAGGAAAAAGAGAAAGATCAAGATTGATCCTGATGTTTTGAACCTGGGTGACTGGGATTGATTGATTGAATGATTGAAAAGGGAAAATTAGAGGGAAGGATCAATTTCAGGAGAATATAATGAGTTGGATTCTGGATACATTGGGTTTGAAGTTTCTGTGAAACATTGAGACAGAATTATTCAGGAGAGAACTGATAAATACACCAGAACTTAGAAGAGAGACAAGGGCTGGATGTGAAGATTTAATAGTTGTCTATATAATTAAGTGTCTTGTCCAAATTATTACAGTGAGAGAGTTGGGACCAGCTCTCAAACTGTCTAACTTTCAACCAAGTAACCTTTCTATTGTGCCATAAAAAGTAAGAGTCAAGCTAATATGGGTAGAATATGATCAGGTTGTAATGAACCTTGAAAGGAATCTAGAAGCCATAAACAACTCACCCTTCTGCCTGCTCTGTTTATTTGTTTTTAATCAAATCAATCCCTGATTTTTTGGACTGAGATAACTTCTTATGAAATGGTGAACTGACCCTTGATCATGTCTTTATCACTGACCTCAGTGGGCTCTTTGCTCCTCCAAACTTCTCCCCGGGTACCAAGTTTCTAATTTCTGAAGAGGAGGTCTTTATTCATTTCTGCCTTTACAGGGAATGAGATCAGGGGCTGAGCAGAGCAGAGAAAGCACAGACTTGGGCCATGAAGATGGACAAAGGAAAATCCAACAGTCTGCTGTGATAAGTAATTCCAAGAAAGCCTAGTCTAGCTACAGAACTGGATTCTTCTACAATTTCTTGAGAAAGTTAAATTTTTTGATATAAATAACAAACAATGGAATCAGTTAGGAAAAATCAACTTATAGTCTAGACTGATGTTGATAACCGAATCTTGCCTTTTACCCCTTTTAAAACCATATTGGAGCTTGTGCTCTTTTCTATACCCCTTTCCCCAATACCCTTGGTCTCATGTCATTTATTTTAAATATATTCTATTTTGTCCAATATTTTAAGTTTTCTTCCAGTTATAAATCTGTGAGCTATAATTTCAATAGTATGGATTTTTCCTCACTAGCCCAGATTATGGGTTCCTCCAACTTGTTTTTATTGATTGTTGACAAAATTTTAAAAAAGAATAATTAAAGTAACAAGAAAAACCATCATCTGGTAGACAACCTTCTGGTAGTGAGCCTATCTGCACTTAGCTAGACTGGTGCTTGCATGACAGTGAGTCAACAAACATTTATAAGCACTTATTTTGTGTCAGACACTATGGTAAATCCTTGAGTTATATAGAAAGGGGAAAACTTTCCTCCTCTTAGGGAATTTACATTCCAATTGGTGAGATAACAAGTAAATAACTGAATACATACAAGATATAAAGAGGGGAGATGAAGTAATCTTAAAAGATGAGGGTACTAGAAGGCAGATAGATGGCTCAATGGAGAGAGTGCTGGTTTTGGAATCAGGAAGACCTGAATTTAAACCCAACCTGAGACACATACTGCCTAGGAAATCCTGGGCAAATCACTTAATCTCTGTTTGCTTTAGTCCACTAGAGAAAAAAATGTCACTCTAGTATCTTTGCCAAGAAAACCTAAATGAAGTCACAAAAAGTCATACATTATTGAAACAATTGAACAACAACATTCCTAGAACAATTTATATTTTTCCGAATCAACATTAGTAAATATACAAGTTGAATATATTTTGAGAAAGAAGACAAAAAAAGTAAAATGCTATTAGGGATCTGGTTGTATGAAGAGAACAACTTTTGTTTGCTTGGTTTTTTTTTTCTTTTTCATTTTTTCCCTTTTGATCTGAATTTTCTTGCATAACATGACAAATGTGAAAAATATGTTTAGAGAAATTGCACATGTGTAATCTATATTGGATTAATTGTTGTCTAGGGGAGGGGGCGGAGGGAGGGAGAAAAATTTGGAACCCAAGGTTTCATAAGGGTGAATGTTAAAAAGTATCTTTGAATGTATTTTGAAAAATAAAAAAAAAACCTGTTACTATTTTTAAAAAGTATCCTTTGTATCCCTAAAAACAGCAGCAGCAGCAGCAACAACAACAGAAACAACTTTAAGCCAAAGTCCCAGAAAGGAGAAGCAGTGTAGTGCAGAGGAAAGAATTTTAATTCTAGAGTCACCTACTATATTCCTATGAACTACTATGTGCTAAAAGCTTTGTAAATATAATTTTATTTGATCCTCACAACAACCCTAGGAGCTAAGTGCTATTATTATCACCTTCATTTTATAATTGAGAAAACTGAGGGCAAGTAGTATCACACTTCTACTAAATATCTGGGACCATTTTTGAACCAAGGTTTTCCTGACTCCAGAACTAATATCTGTTGAACCATACTGCCTAATTATGATGTAATCTGATGATTACTACCTATAGGATAACCCTCCTGGATTTCAGTTTACTCATATGCAAATTGAAGATCTTAAGTCAAGCTACTCTCTAGGGGAAGGGGCTAGAGACCCTTTTCAATTCAGAACCCATAAACTTCTAATTCTTCCCTTTGTAACCATTAATTCAATTTTCTGTACTGAATACCTTCATATACCATACAATGTTAATATTTCCAGAACATTCTGTATCCATAATTCTTTGAAGCATTCAGAATGATTTGGAAATCTTGAATGATCAAGTGATGTTCACTAGCCCTTCATTTTCAAAAAGGACCATGACATCAGGGAGGTAATGTAAGTGATGATTTGGATTTCAGTGAAGGAGGCCTGGGCAAAGTCACCAGCCTCACTTTCTCCTTTGGAGTCCTTTGGGTCCTAGTGGCCAGATATAGATTAGGACACTGGAGATGGCTGTCACCATGCTGTACTTTCAAAGACAGAAGAATGAATTCACGTATTTAAGAAAGATTTTCACTAATATGGCAGGTAGATACATAATAATAATAATTTTTGTTGTTCATCTTTTTCAGTTATTGTCTGACTCCTTGTGACCCCATTTGGATTTTTCTTGGCAAAGCTACAGTAGAGTGGTTGCCATTTCCTTCTCTAGCTCATTTTTATAGATGAAAAAATCAAGGCAAACATGGTCACACAATTAGTAAGTGCTTGAGGCTAGATTTTAATTCAATATCTTCCTTATTCCAGTTTCCATGGTCTATCCACTGTATCTTACGGTTACCTCAAATAGTTATGAACTTTAATTTTTTCATCTGCAAAATGAGAGGATTGAACTAGATGATCTCTACAATCCTTTTTAAGATTGGCATTTTGGAATTCCCTTTGATCCCAAAAGGGATTAAAACTTCAATCACTAGAGAATTCAATGAATCCAAGTTACTAAGTATGTTTTTGCTATAATAGTAGTATAATCATTGGGATAATAGAGGGAGTTAGATAATTCGGTGGATAGAACACCATAGAACACATCTCTGGAAAGAGACCCACATGTACAAAAATGTTTGTGGCAGCCCTTTTTGTAGTGGCTAGAAACTGGAAACTGAATGGATGCCCATCAGTTGGAGAATGGCTGAATAGGTTATGGTATATGAATGTTATGGAATATTATTGTTCTATTAATAAATGATCAGCAGGATGATTTCAGAGAGGTTGGAGAAACTTACATGAACTGAACTGATGCTAAGTGAAATGAGCAGAATCAGGAGATCATTATACATGGCAACAGCAAGATTATATGATGATCAGTTCTGATGGACATGGCTCTTCTCAACAATGAGACGATTCAAATCAGTTCCAATGATCTTGTGATGAAGAGAGACCACCCAGAGATAGAGAGATGACTGTGAGAACTATGTGTGTATCACAACATAGAATTCTCGTTCTTTTTATTGTTGTTTGCTTGCATTTTATTTTCTTTTCATTTTTTTCTTTTTTGATTTGATTTTTTTTGGCGCAGCAAGATAATTGCATAAATATGTATGCATATATTGGATTTAACATACATTTTTTTTTTACCATATTTACCATATATTGGATTACTTGCCATCTAGGAGAGGGCATAGGAAGAAGGGGGAGAATTGGAACACAAGGTTTTGCAAGGGCTAATGTTGAAAAATTATCCATGTACATCTTTTGAAAATTAAAAAGCTTTAATAATAATAAAAAAAATCCATCCTCAAATTAGGAAAACCTATGTTCAAATACGACCTCAGATACTTATAAGTTGTGTGACTCTGGGCAAGTCATTTAATTGTTTCCCTTAAACCCCTAGAGAAGGAAATGGTAAACTACTCCAGTATGTTTGCCAATAAAGCTCCAAGCACAGTGTTGACATATTATAGTCCATAGGGTCATATCTGAAAGCCTAAACAACAATTGGAATAATAATTTGAGACTTTCACACTTCATGATTTCATTAGTGTGGGTATATTTTAAATTCCCATTTCTTATAAGTTTTCAAAGCAATACTTCTCATAAACAACCATGTGAAAAATAATTTTTTGGCCTATATTTTATAAATTATGAAATTGGGGAACATCACAGGAAAATTGAGAACTAGAATCTGTCATAGTTTTTGCACTAATAATAATAACAATAATCATAGGCAGCATTTACTAAATACCTAGTTATGTACCAAATGGTATGCTAAACACTTTACAAATAGTATTTCATTTGGTCCTCACAACAACCCTGAGGGTTAGGTGATATTATTTTTCCCATTTTACACTTAAGAAAACTGAAGCAAATAGTGTTTAGATGATTTGCCCATGATCACACAACTAGGAAGTATCTGAAGGCATATTTCAACTCAGGTCTTTCTGTCTCCAGGTCTAGCATCCTATCCATTCATTCTCCTAATTACCACTGCATTACCTACTTTCACAACTAAATTTTTTTTTAAAGTAAAGAGCCTGGAAAAGAACCATTGATAAATGCTTTTTTCCCTTCCTTCCTTCCATTTTGTTCATAAATACAACTATTATTTCTGTTCTGGTGTGCTTGTGTGTGGATATAGTCTTAAGAGAGACAGAGACAGAGGACATTCCTAATGTTGTCCATCCTTTTACTTTGTGGGTGTCCAATAATGCTAATTGTGGAAGAGGATTCTGGGAGATAAAAGGCTTAGGTGGTCTGGCTCCCTGAGGGTTTGGAGAATGGGTAAGTTCCAGGCCACTCCTGGAGGTATGAAGCCAAAGCGGGCTTGGAGGAACCCTGGAACATTCCAGAATTAGAACATTCAGATCCTCATGTCCCTGGGTAATTAGGGAGGTCAGTTGTTGAGATGAAGAATGACTTTACAGAAAACTCATAGACTTGGTCCAAGCCACAGCCTGTGATGGCCATTCTGGTTAACCTTAGAAAAAAAAATATACCCTAATATTGTGTTTTTTTTCCTTTGGGGGAAAAAAAATCCAGTTTTCCCAAAGCCATTGATGATCTGGAGCCAAGTCACATCTCCTTCAACCTCAACCTCCATGTCTTTCAGTCCAGGCTTGGGTCAATGGAAGGGGCTCGCTCAGAACTCACTCACTGATGTCTAAATGTCTATCCTTATAGAATACTTTGTTTTTTCTTATCTAAAATGAAAGCACTCCTGTATCAGTCACATCTAATTTAGGACTAATGATAAAGTGACTTTTTCTATCATGGAAAGTGTCCCCAGGAAGATTATTGAGAACCATACTGGAGAAAGAATGATTTCAGGCAAGATTTATGTGATCCATTTTGGCAGTCCAAGAGAGTAACTCCAGTTAGATTCTTTCCTCTTTAGGTTTAATTTTCTTCTCCAATCAAATATACAGGTTGGATGGACTCTTCTGGCAGTTACAGGTTCTAACATTTTATAATCTAAGGTTCCTTCTAGCCAGGGATGTGTTGAGAAAAGTTGACAAAAATATATCTCTCAAAATGCAGCACACTTTAGAGTTTAGCCTGCCTTGTTAACATTTTCTCCATTACTTTCTTAAGTCTAGACAATCAATAAAACAAGAGATCAAGCCCCCCACTACCTGTGTTTAGCATTGTTCATTTCCAAGGTCTAAATGTCCTTGCAGCCCTGAGAGTCTATATCATAAGGCCCTCTAAACCTCTGGAATTCTTATTGTTCTATGAGGTTTTAAAGCTGAATGTTTGTTAATACAGGCAGCTTCTTATCCTAGGACCCACAGCATGGTCTGTTTCCCCACGACAAAGTCTTGTGACTGACTCAGAGAATACAGAGTTAATAGAGTTCTCACATGATGGTCCCTGTCATTTGCTGATAAAGGAAAACTCCTTTGGAGTCCCTAGGCCTCATTTGCTCACTTTGCTTCTGTGTGAAAGGGAAGGTTAGATAAGAGATGTTAGTAGTGAGCACCTCAAGTTCCCCAACTGTTAGTGCATGCTCCAGAATTTATCTGTATTCTTTTTGTTGATACTAGCATGTGAGACAACTAGATGATATCAAGAATAGCATTTTGGCCATAGAGACAAGAAGACCTGACTTCAGATGTTACCTTCTAGCTGTGTGATCCTTATCCTCCCTTCACACAATTTCTTCATCTATAAAATGAGAATAAAACAATACCTGGCTCAGAATGACATGAGTATATACTCTGGTAATATCCAAAATGCTGCTTAAGAGATGAAATATTAGTTTAAAAACAAAATCTATTTATTTAATTGATGACCTGAGTTGTACTATAGGACCAACACATCAAAATGGGTTAGCTGAATTTAGATAACAAGCTGATTTTTTTCCTTTTTTTTTTTTTTTTTTTTGTGGTAAGGCTCATTCTTCTCATTTCTCTCAATTTTCCTTCTTTTCTTTCCTTACTGGAACACATTTTTTGTTATGTTGAGAGCTCCTGGTGACATTCCTAATCTTGGATCAAATGGGATAATATTTGTAAAATGCTTAGCACAGTGCCTAGCACTTAGTAGGCATTTAAATAATGCTTATTCCTTTTCCTTCCCTTGGAGCAAAACTGTTAACATTGAAAATATTTAATCCCGGTCAATTGATTCATACTTGTTGGCTAGCAGGACAAGGAAGAAATTGAAAGAAATGAATATTGAAAGAATGATACCACAAAAGCCATTACCATTGAAATACAAGGAACTATGCCTGTGTTGAAGGCACTGAAGAACAAAAGCAATAAGGGAAAATGTGGGAAGATTTTGGAGCTTAAAATTAGGGGTTCCAGTTTTGCCTTTAAAGCATGCTACCTTTTTGACTGTGACCAAAACACTCAAAGCTTTGGTTTGCTCATCTGCAAAATGGGAATAACAATATTCACCCAGTTCAGCTAGCTTAAAGCTAAGTATCTCAGTTTACTCATCTGTAAAATGGGAATATTACACTTATCTAGTTCAGTAATCTTTTCTTATAAAGGAAACAAGAACAAAGACATTAAACTGTTTTTTTTCTAAAGTCACACAAGAAATAACTAGGGGATTTGGACCCAGATGTTATAGTTCCAAATTCATAGTTCTTTATAAACTTTAAAGGACCAAAAAAGAGTGAGTTAGATAATATCCTCTTCACTGCCATGTAACTCCTTCCAGATCTTTTCTGTGGGATCAGGATGTGTTTTTCCCCCTAAGGACTGGATGGTGACTCAGCCGGAATTTGGATGCTTTGGACCATTGTGTGTGATCCTCTGCTCTCTTCCAGCTGCTTCTCCTGGCCCACCAGTGATGTGGAGCTCAGGCCAAACCCTGGCTAATCCTGACTAAGAGCTATATTCTTTCCAGCGCTCCCCCCATTCCTTCTTTCCTCATTTCCAAATGTGGAGGCCAGATTCCAGCTGCTGGGGAACAAACACTTTGACTCCTGAATGGTGTCAATATGTTTGTATGGGTTTTGTTTAAAAAAAAATTAATTCTGCCCATGAGATCAGCTGTGTCTATGACCTGCAGCCCTTTGGAAAGGATTCTCCACCTCTTGCCTGCTTGGGTGTTCCTGTTTGTTTACCGCCTCCGAGATACCCAAGCAGAGCAACTTTCACAGAAACACAGGACTTCAGAGTTGGAAGGGACCCAGTCAGCCATGAATGAATGAATGAATGAAAGACTACTAAAAAAGAAAGAAAAAAGTGTTTAATATGTGCCAAATACTATGCTAATTGCTTGAGACCCAAATGCAAAAGTGACTCAGGTCTTCTCCTTCAAGGCTTTACATCTTAATAGGATGAGACAACATATATGGGAGGGAAGATCAGGGAATGTTTTGGGAGTCCCAGGAATGGGGAGTTGATCTATAGGGCAGCCAAAGGACACACCCTTTCCAAGAAGAATGGTTATGTTGATTTGAAAACTGTGTCCAGAGCAAAAGGCAGAAAGTGGAGGGAGGCGTTGAGAAGGAAGATATAGTACTTGGAAGACTTCTTGGAGCTAGGGGTAGAAGGATAGGACTGGGGTGTGGGGTGGGGCCAAGCAGGCTATACTGGGCAAGCAGCTGCCTGGATAGCTAGTTGGAAGCATGGCCTGATTGCCTAGGCTGGGTCCTAGGGATGGCCAGATAAATGGGCCATTTGGCTTTGCTGGGGGTGGTCAGAAATCAAAGGGAGAAACCAAAGTACTAACTCCCTTAGAGATTGGGGAAGGGAGGGATAGAGACCCAGGGAATTTTGACTGTCCAGTTAAATCTTAGGGGGTTGTTGAACCATCTGTCCCAGGGTACAGAAATCTCATGCAGCTTACTTTATTCCCAATCCCTATCTGAACCAGGTTAAGTTTCTATCTGATTTTAATGTGTTGTTGTAGTAGTAGTAGTAGCAGTGGTGGTAGTGGTAGTAGTAATAGTTGTAGTAGTAGTAATAAAATGCATATATAATATACAAATATTATAAAGTATATAGGATGTAACACATGCAATATAAAATGTATTATATAACATATATGGAACATAAAAATATACACATATATACATATATAAATGTGTGCATATGTAGACACAAATATATATGAACACACACATATATACATTTATGAACATATATCAATGCGTATAGATATGTGTCTGTACATGTGTATATAAACACATATATGGTTTTCTAAGTCAATATTTAGCCCACAGATATGTATATAAACACACATCCCTGCATTTATGTAGTCATATGTATTTATATACATACATGTTTATACACACATGTTTATAGACACACAAATTTATATGCATGCATATATGTGTATGTATATACCCATATAATATACATGTTTGTATATGTAGCTATCTATGCATACATGTATGGTTTTCTAAGTCAACATGCTGCTCACAGAGATCCTTATGTTTATAAGGGTTTATTAGTCCTCATTTTATTGGACTTTAACCTTACTGATCCAGTTTAAACCTTTTATTAAAAAAAAAAACAAAACCCTTTTATAACATACCAGATAGATGTTCATCTAAAAACCTTCTGCTGAGAAAGAATACAGCCTCTTCCTAGATAGCCTGCTCTGCTTTTGAACAGCAAACTCCTTGTCCACAAGCAGCCCTTCAGATAATTGAAGACTGTGCCTATATAGCCCTGATTCTTTAGTTCTCTGGATTAAAATGTTCCTAGTCCTTCCCCTGAACTTGCAGGACCTTGAGGTCTTTCACCATTCTGGACCTACTTTCTTCAGAATATTTCTATCTTTGTTATTAAGGTATTGTTCCCCAGGTTAGCTCTAAATTTAGAGTAGTAGGAGAGCTTGTCACTTGTCTAACCACCTCATTTTGACAGAGCAGAAAACTGAATCCTAAAAAGAGAAATGATAGGAAGTCTTAAGTGTCTGAGGCCAAATTTGAACTCAGGTCCTCCTGACTCCAAGGCTGGTGTTCTATCCACTGTGCCATCTAGCTGCCCCTAAATCCTTTTTAAAAAAGTATTTTTTCCAATTACATATAAAGATAATTTTTAATATTCAGTTAAAAAATTTTGACTTGCAAATTTTTCTCCCTCTCTGCCTCTCCTCTCCCCTCCCTAAAACACAAAACAATTTGATATAGGTTTTATACACACACACACATACACATATATGCAATCATGTAAAACATATTTATTAGTAAGATTGTAAAAGAAGAAACAAACCAAAAGAAGAAAACCACAGAAAAAAGTAAAGAAAGTGAAAATAGTATGCTTCAATCTTTATTCAGACTCCATCAGTTCTTTCTGTGGATGTGGATAGCATTTTCCATTATAAGTTCTTTGAACTTGTCTTGGATCATTGTATTGATGAGAAGAGCTAAGTCATTTATAGTTCATCATTGCACAATGTTGCTGTTACTGTGCACAATGTTCTCCTGATTATGTTCACTAATGACTTAGTTCACCCAAATAATAAGTAGTGAATCAAGGATTCCAGTACAAAGCCAGTGATCTTGACTTGACATCATAGTGTCAATGGATGACCTTTGTAAAATAACAAATTGTAGTTGTCTAAATTCTTTTTTCTTAAAGTTAATTTGTTCCCCCATACAAGACCCTTATATTGTGATGAGAGCACCTAATATATCCTTTGAGTGATCTAGGTGGCTCAAACTATAAGTTCAGGAAGACCTGAGTTTTCAGACATTTGTTTGCCTCAATTTCCTCAATTGTAAAATGGGTATAATAATAGCACCTACCTCCTAGGTTGCTATGAAAATTAATTGAGAGGATATTTGTAAAGCACCTAGAACAGCGACTCTCATTTAATAGGCCCATTATAAATGCTTATTTCTACCCTTTCCCTCCCCACAAGGAGAATCTTATACCTGTAATATTACAAAAATAGAAAAATAGCCTCAATTAGATATAATAGGAAAAAAAAAAACATTGTTCTTAGAGTCAGGAGTCCCTACTATGTTCCTAGCTATGTAATTTTAGGCCTTGGCTCAATGAACCTCAGTTTCCATATTAGTCAAGTTGTGAAAGAAGAAACAAACTAAAGAAGAAAACCACAGAAAAAAAGTAAAGAAAGTGAAAAGAGTATGCTTCAATCTTTATTCAGACTCCATCAGTTCTTTCTGTGGAGGTGGATATTATTTTCCATTATGGATTTTTTGGACTTGTCTTAGATCACTGTAATATAAGGATAATATTTGCAACACTTATTTCACAGAGGATCAGATGAGACAATTGCACTTGCCATGTTGACTTTCTAGTATGTAACTTGCCCTTTCCATCGTCTTTACTGACCTACTAATTCAGTCTTTTATCTCTTTCTTACTATTGTGATAGCCTCCTAAATGATGTCTCTGACTTAGATCTCTCCCCATCCAATTCATCTCATGTACACAACTGGTAAAATGACATTCCCAGGACATACATATGATCATGTCACTCCCCCTATTTAATAAGTTCCAGTGGCTCCCTCTTGCCTCTAGGATCAAATACAACTTCTTTTGTTTGATGTTCAAAGCCCTTCACAATATGGTTCCTGTTGACTTGTTTAGGCTCATTACATCATGACTTGTTTTTATTCACTCCACATTCTGGCCAGAGTGAGTATACTTGCTATTTCTTGTCAAAAGTATTCCATGTCTCTTTTTGCTTTTTTGCTGTTCCATGTCTTCCTTTGCACTGATCTTCCCTCATGTCCAAGCTCTCATTATGAGGCTTTTTAGAATTCCAAGCTTTCTTTAAGGGTCAGTTCAGATACCACTTTTTACATGGTGTCTTTCCTGAACTATCCCTGAAATCTCCAACTATTGGCTTCCTTGTCAAGTTATTTTTGCATTTACTATATTTATCCTGTATAGATTGCATCTACTTAGTATGGACTGATATGTGTACTTGTTTTTCCCCATTATAGATTATAAACTCTTTAAAGGCAGGTACTTCTTTTTTGTCTTTATCTTTGTCTTTATATCCTCAGCACCTAATACAGTTGGTGGTACATAGTGGATACCACTATGCCTGTCATTTGATTAAATGACAGCTTGGAAGAGACCTTGGAACAAAGAACATTAAAGCAAAGAATTTAAGAATTAGAAAAGACTTTAAAACATAGGCTATTAGAACAAAAATTGTTAGAAATAGAAGCAATCTTAAAATACAGAATTTTAGAATATAATGGAAAAAACAAATCTTAGAAAGGTGAAGTAGAGAAAATCAACATTTATTAAGGGTCTACTACATACCAAGTTCTCTATTAAAGACTTTCCAAATATCTCATTTGATCCTCACAGATACTCTGGAAAACATATGCTATTATGATCCTCATTTTACAATTCAGGAAACTGAGGCAGAGGGAGATTAAGTGACTTGCCTGGGCCACACATCTAGTAAGTGTCTGGTGTCAAGTGAAAACTTAAGTCTTCTTGACACCAGACTCAAGTCTGTTATTCCACTTAGTTCCATTAGAGATTGTCTTGTCCACTTACTTCCTTTTATAGATGAAGAAATGTTAAGCAACTTACCTGAGAACATTTAGCAGTTTGCTAATAGAATTGGAATCCGTTCTCCCGACTTCCAAGTAAAAGTGCTACTCCCATTACACCCAATTATTTCAGGGATTAATTTATCACCAAATATTTATTGTGTATTAACTATGCCTTTGGAGCTACGCTAAAGCTTTTCCTGAATCCCCTATTCCACAAAGATGCTCTCAACCTTTATCAGTTCAATTCTGTCCAACTCAGTCTTTCACTTGGGGTTATACTGCCTAGTATTGAACTTGGTAATATTACATCATAGACTCATAGGATCACAGTTGGAAAGAATTTAGAAGGCTATCATAACCCATGATGAAAGCCTCTGCACTCTGTAGTATCTCCAACAACTGGACAGTCTGCCTCTACTTGAGGGTTTGTAAGGATGGGGAGCTCTTTACCACGCAAGGTAGTCAATTACATTGTAGGACTTATTCAGGGAGATCTTCCTCATGGAGTCAAAATAGACCTCCCTATGACTGACTTGTAGATCCTAGATCCCAGTTCTGCCCTTGGAGTTCAAGGTGCCTAAGTTTTGTCTCCCCAATAGATCAGGAGTACCAAAGTACAGGCAGGACCCATATTATCTTCTGGCTTTACTCCCTCTCTTCCAGCACTCAAAACCACCATTGGGCTCCTTGGTTAAACCTGGGGCATTTTCACAGTTAGGTTTGTGTCAGGAAGATAAGGGGAAGCTAGACTAATTTTCTACCCCTAGGGGTAAAATGCTGCCTAAGCATGTGGACATATGGAAACAGGACAGGGAAAATTGTTTTTTTAAAAGAATCAGTCTTCAAACTGGTTGGTTTTCTTCTAGGGCTCAGGCCCAATTGCAGGTAAATATTTAACCAAGAAGAGAGATTTCTCCTGATCTCTCTTGAGTATTTGTTGATTCAGCCCTGTATTTTATTAGACTCCCTATCAGATGGAAGCAGTTGTCCTAGAAGAGTGTCTCCTCAGGTGGTCCTCTCCTTCCCCCCCACTCCATCTACCTCTCCAACCCCAAAGTCATCTCAATATTTTCAAAGCCCTCCTCCCACAAAATCATAGAATGTCGGAGTTGGAAATGACCTTAGAACAGCATGTTAGAGCCTGGCCACATAGACTGTTAGAACATTTGCTTAACTATTTTTGTTTATTATGTAGTGGGGATGGGAGGAAAAGTTCCTATTTGCTTGTAGAGTGGGAAAATGTTAAGGGGGCATAAACAAACTGGGTATTTTTGCAATGATTGTGTCAAATTTAAAATGTACTTTAGAAAACTCTCCATAATAAAAATTACAGTCTCACTTAAGTCCTCTTTTCTATTCTTTCTAGATTGAAATGTCCATGTTTGTTGAGGACTTCAAGGTCATAATAAAAGCAAACTTTTTTTTAAAAAAAGAATGTAAGAAAAGAGGCTCAATCAATTAATAAACATTTATTAAGCTCCTAGTATATATTAGGCACTATTCTAAATGCTGGGAATAAAAAAAGAGAGAAAAGACAGTTCTTGGAGCTTATAATCTAATGAATAAATAATACTATTTAGCATTATATAATATATCATATATTTATATTATTATATTATAATGAATATCTTAGAGATAAGTCCAAACCTTCTTCTATTCTACATATGAGAAAATTGAAGCCTAAAGATTTGAATTATATTGATTAAAGGCTATATAACAAGATAATAGCAGATTTGGGACTCAAACCTAGGCCTCCTGATCTACAGCCCAATAGCTAACATATAAGGATTTAAGAATGAAACAGGTCCTAACCAGTGGTAAAATGAGCAGTTTTTATATTTTAGGAGTTCCAGGGGCAATGAAAAGTCCCTTCTGCCCCTCAAAATAATAATAGCTAACATTTATATTGAGTTTTAAAATGTGCAACACACTCCACTTTCATAATTTCTTTTAATCTTTACAACAATCCTGTGAATTTTGTACCATTATTATCTTCATTTTATTACTAAGGAAATCAAATGTGTACCTTATCCAAGGTCACAGGATTATTAGCAAGTATTTATCAGAATTTGAACTCAATTATTCTTGACTCCAAAGCCAATAGTCTAGCCCTTTTTTTCCTGCCTCTTTTTTCCCTGTGTCTTTTCTCCTTTTCCCTCCTCCAGCTCCCTGTTCTAGTAGTTCAAGAACACCTGAAGAGCAGGGAAAATGGAGGCCTCAGGAAGGAGTGAGAAAAGGACACAGAAAGGGAGGAGGGAAGACATGGAAGATAAACTTTACCTACTTCTTTCTTTGGCTCAAGCCTAGGTGACCAGTTAAACAGAGAATCAGCCATATAGAGTCCTTGCCATCTACCTAACAGGGCTATCTTGGGACATTATCCCTTGGTAGAGGCAAAGGGTATCATCATTATATCACTCTGAAGTCCACTCATCTTAATCCCATGATTTCCTACCTTTAAAAAAAATGCCCATGTAGCTGTTTTTAGAAATGGGTTAAAATATGACTAGAGGGTTTTTACCTCTGCTTTTCTAAAAGCTGGAAGAATTGGATTAAGTGGAACTGTGTGTGGTTGGTCCTCCTGCCTTCTAGCACCATGAATGGTGCAATAAGGCTTAGAGAGTGGGAAGGAGTTAAGGATTTCTTCATCACTTCTTTCCTTTTCTTGGTATTGTGAATGTTCTCCTGGCTGGAGTGAATGGAGCCTCTGTTCTAGGGAAGATTATAATTAGATTCAAGGGTGGTTATATACCACAGTCCTCTTGGGCCCCTATTAAAAATTGTCTTTTTCAAATAACTCCATTTTTGTCTTTTCTGATTTGGGTCCATTCTGAAACATACAAAAATGGAGAACTGCTGGGAGTCAGAGACCTCATAGCTTATAAGTCTTTTTGCATTCCCTACTGTGCCTAGCGTAGAACATATCCTTCCCCTTCCACCCCTCAGGCAATTGGGGTTAAGTGGCCTGCCCAGGGTCACACAGCTAGGAAGTGTTAAGTGTCTGAGGCCAGATTTGAACTCAGGCACTCCTGATTTCAGGGCTGGTGCCTATCAACTGCACCAACTAGCTGCCCTTGCTAGGTATTTAATAAACAGATACTGGGAGTGGATTGACCTCTGGACTGGAGGTCCTGCCTCTGCCATTGACTTGCCTAGCCTTTAATTACTGAGTGATTTTTACTTTAGAAAACTGAGACTTGGGAAGGGCACTCAAATCCAATTCACTTGTAAGTCTTTATGTCACCCCCCTCATGTCAATGGTCCTATTTGAGAATGAAGGTCAAAGTAGATTAATTATTTCATTGTTTTGTTAACTAAATGCAGAGTTAAAAACTTCTTGATGAGTATTAAATATGTATTTCATTGAAAATACGTAGGTTTAGATGTTTCATACGTATTATTTCAAATCAGTTGTTTAAAATCATATCAAATTCTGAATGTCATGAAAAATAGTATGGGAAAAGGATGTCTTTGACATTTATTATTTCTAGGGATGCGAAATGTTTTTCAAGCACTTCAGTATATTGCATAGAAATTTGCTTCTTAATATAAATTATACTTCAAGATGTAGTTGGACCAGTTTACTTCTGATGAGTAAAATATATTTTCAGACAATTAATTTAGCTAAATCAAGTACACAACTTGCCATTTAAGGCAACTTGCATCACATACAGACTTATAAAAAATGTGAATGAGAATGAAGAGCAAACAACAACAATTTTTCTGTCATTGACTGTATGACCTGACACAAGCTATTTCTCTTCTCTGGCCTTCAATCTGCTCATCTGCCAAACAGAACATTGAATTCTACAGTCTCCAAGGTCCTTTCTTACTTTAAGGTTGTCTGAATTTAGAATTATAATAATTTTATGTATTATTAAGCTACTTTTCCTTCCTATTACTTGACAGACAATAAAACTAAGGCATCCAAGGGTGAACTAATATGCCAGCATTACATGGCAAGTCAATCATAAAGCCAGGCTTTAAGCCCAGGGTTTCTGAATCCTAGTTCAAAGTTCTTTTTAGTTGGCCAAGTGGCCCAGGTTTGTGAATTGTGGGCTTTCTGAGGCCTAGCCAGTCTCTTTACTACCAGGAAAAAATGCAAGGGATCTCTGTCTTACTAACCTACTCAGAGTCTGAGCTGTCTGATTGAGACCAGATTGTAATGAAGTATTTAAATTAAGTTCCCCCTGGTGACTAAATCTCTCTAGCCAGGGATCAAGGTAATACCCAATTTTACTATGTGGGCAGTTTGAGGTGATACCCCAAAGAATTAGGTTCCTTCTGTTGGTGGTAACAAAGCCTTGCTCCAATTTAAAAGCTGATTGTGAAGATCAAAGAAGAACTCATTTTCTTTTTTCTCTGCTTCACATATTTCTTTCTCTCTAGCTGCTTTTACTATCCAGGGTGAGCCTTACATAGGAGCAAAGAAGGATGCTGAATAGATTTGATACAGGGAACATACACAGTAAAGAGAAAAGAGCTAGCATTTATTAAATATCTACTGTGTGCCAGGTACTGTGCTACATGCTTTACTATTATCCCACTTGATCCCCACGATCCCCCTAGGAGATAGGTTCTATTATATCTCCATTTAACAGCTGAAGAAACTGAAGCAGAGAGGAATTAAATGACTTGCTCATTGTCACACAACTGATAACTCTCTAACACTAGATTTGAATTCAGGTTTTCCTGTTTCCTGCCCTAGCCTTACTCACTGCAACAACACCCTGCCTCAGAAAAAGGCCATCTGCCCCAATCTGTTTACCTCAGTGCCAAAAATCCATCCCTATTTGCCCTGAATTTCAATTAACAGAATCATAGAAAGAATGTCAGAGTTGGAACAGAAGTTAGAATACAGACTATTAGAACCTAGAATGTCAGAGTTTGAAGAGATCTTAGAACACAGAATGCTAAAACACAGCATGTCAGACCTGGAAGAGATCTTAAAACATAGAATGCTAGAACACAGTATGTCAAAGCTGTAAGAGATCTAAGAATGTGGAATGCTAGAACATTGTATTGTTCTAAGTTGTAAGAGATCTGAGAATGCTGAATGCTAGAATACAGCATGTCAGAACTGAAAAAGACTCTGGACCATAGAAAGCTAGGACACAGCATGTCAGAGCTGGAAGAGTCCATAGAGCATAGCTGGAAGAGATCTTAGAACATAAAATGATAGAACACACATGTCAGATCTGAAAGACACTTAAGAACATAGACTACAAGACAAAGCATGTCAGAGCTGGAAGAGACCTTAGAATAAACATATCAGAGCTGGAAGAAGTCTGAGAATGTACAGTGCTAGAACATAGCATGTCAAAACTGGAAGAGACCTTAGAACATAGAATGCTAAAACATAGCATGTAAGAACTGGAAGGGACTTTTAAACTTGGATAATTACAGCTTGGTATTCCTTTAGAAATCATTTAATTTAATCTAATTTTTTAGGAAGGAAACTGAATTTGAGGGAGTTGAAATGGCTTATCCCAGAGGAGTCAGGAAGTTTAGGGCAGCAAGAGCCTTACTCCTCAGTGATGCTCTGTCTGTCATTGGCCTTTGTTACAGATCAGAAAGCATGATTGAAGGACTGAGAGCTAATGGGCTGGTGAAGTTTGAAGAGAGTTAGGAATGAAGGAAAGGCCTGGGACAGTGATTTCTGTGGCCCAGGAGGGAAGAATGATGATCATACCAAGGGATCAAGTGCAAGCAAGGACCAGACCTTAAATGTCCTATCTTCCAACACATGTCCACTTCAATGATTGTCTACTATCATGAACCTCCAACAGAACAGGGTTCAGAGGGAATGGGATACAAGGATAGGTAAAATAAGGTGATGGTAGACACATAAGGATGGAGTAGTTCACAGGAAGCCATAAATACCCAGGGCTGCTGAGAGGACACAGGAACTTTAAGCTTTAAAGAGCTATTGAAATTCTAGCCGTACCTATATTGGATTACTTGCTGTCTAGGGGAGGAGATGGGGGAAAGGAAGAAAGAAAAAATTGGAACACAAGCTTAAATTTGCACATATTTAGAAAATAAAAAGCTATTATTAAAAAAACAAAACAAAAAGAAATTCTAGTTATAAAAACAACAACACTAATACAATCTTGAGTTTATATGAGCTTAGAGGTTTCCAGTTGTAGGTGAGAGGTAGTTTGGTGATATAGTAGATGAATCTTTGAATCTGGAGTCAGGAAGATGAAAGTTCAAATATAGCCTCAGACACTCAGCTATGTGAGCTAAAGTAAATAATTTTATTCTATCTTAGTTTCCTCATCTGAAAATGGGGATAACAATAGCACTCATTTCCCAGAGTTATTGTGAAAATCAAATGAAATCATATTTGTAAAGTACTTTGTAAGCTTTAAAATGATACATGAAGAAGTTTGTATGGAGTATAGGAGTCACTGAGGTTTAAAAGGTAGATAAGGACTCTAGCATATTGAGATACATTTGTTATCAATATTCTCCACGTTTAATACAGAGTAACTTATATGAATACAAAGTTGGGTGGCTACATATCAAATGAGAGAGTCTGGTTAAAGGAATTGTCTCCCAGTTGTAATATTATACATTCTAAAATTCCTTGGAGCTCTTAATTTCTATATTTTAGCACTAAAAAAAATAAAGTTTATTTTCTCTCTAATAACTTATATTCTATGTTCTAACATGACATATAGTAAGATTCCTTCCAGGTTAATGTTCTTCTATTCCTAAATTTCACCAATGAGGACCTACCCTAACACACTGCCTTTGATCTGCAGATAGCAGGTACCTTTGGACAACTAGGTGGTATAGTGGATAGGGCACCTGACCTGCAGTCAGGATATCCTGAGTTTATATTTGCTTTCCAACACTAACTTGTGTGACCCTGGACAAGTCACTTAATCTTGTTTATCTTGATTTCTTCATCTGTAAAATGAACTGGGGAAGGAAATGACAAACCACTCATATCTTTGCTAAGAAAACCCCATGAACAGAAGTCCTTGGGGGTCACATAGAGGTTAGATATAACTGAATGACTGAACAACCACAAGTAGGTATCTCCACTTTTGTGGGCTTTACCTCTCTCCCTTCCCTGTTTAAAGAGCTGAGTTTGTAAAGGCCTGGGTGAGTTTTTTCTGGATCCCTCTCTTTGTTTCCAATACAAAATCCACCACATGCTTTTATTGTCTCAATTTAAAAGGTTGGGATTTCATTTTATCTGGTCTTAGTGACCAACAGGATCTGAAACTCATTGTCCAAAAGTGCCCAGTGTTCCATTTCTGTGTTTTTATACATGATTCCCAACTGTGTATTTAGAATCACAATTTTAGAAGATCCAGTATGTTGTGTTAGCACATTTATTCATTCTGCAAGCATTTATTAAATACCTACTATATGTCAGGATGCTAGGTGCTATGGATACAGAATCAAAAATTCTTTCTTTCATGATTGAAGTTCTGTGATTTGAAGTTTTCTAGATGTGTTTTGAAATATCATTGATATTACAGGGTGGAGGATGGGGGTGTAAGTGGGGGCAGCTAAATGGCTCAATGGATAGATCCCCAGCTCGGAGTCAAGATAGCCTGAGTTCAAATCTGGCCTCAGATACTTAATGCTTACTAGCTGTGTGACCCTGGTGAGTCAAGTCACTTAACCCCAATTACCTCACCAAAGAGAGATAGACAGTGAAACAGATAGAGAGACAGGCAGAGATTATTACAAGGCAGAAAGAATCCTTAGAGACTTAAATGTTTCCCATATACAACATTCTATCATGGTTGTTCCCCATGTATAGAATATTATCTCACTTCTACCTCTTGGAATTCTTGTTGTTGTTGTTGAGTCATCTCTGAATCTTCTTGATTTTATTTGGAGATTTATTGGCAAAAATGGAGTGATTTGCCATTTCCTTCTCCAGATCATTTTACAGATAAGGAAACAGAGGCAAAAAGGATTAAGATCTGAAGCTCTTCCTAAGGTCCAATTTGGGCTCAGACACTATGTGACTCTGGGTAAGTCACTTCACCTCATTTGCCTCAGCTTCCTCTTCTGTAAAATGAGCTGCATAAGGAAATGGCAAAAATATTACAGTATCTTTGCCAAGAAAATTCCAAATGAAATCAAGAAAAGTTAGGCACAATTGAAATGACTGAACAATGACAACAAAGCATGACCACTGAACATTCCAGGCTGGGACAGACAATTGCTAAACATTTTGATTCTATTTGTCTTTGTTATTGATTTTTTTAAAAAAATGTTGACTTCTATGAAGGCATTCTAAGGTACAAGCTGTCCACTAGCTGTAACATAGGAGGAATATATTAAAAACTGTTCAATGTATTAAAAACATTGTACATGTTTAAATAAGTGTGATTTTCAGGGGAAAATAATTCTTCCTCTTTAGCATTACTAATAGTAGCATGCCATTCTACAACAGTGCTTTTCTTCTAATAAACTTTCAGAGAAGGAAATAAATTATTATTTCCCCCATTTTACCAAATGGTAAAAATGAGACTTAGCGAGAGGAATTGACTTTTTCAGAATCAAAGAATTAATAAGTACCCAAGGGAGTATTTGAACCTAAGACTTTATTGACTAACTAGTGCTTATTCCCTGGCACCAAGCAACTCATTCCTTGGTTCTTCCCAAGTCCCAATAATGGTAAGATAGTATGTTTTACCATTATAGCCATAGATATTCAATATATGTTACTGTATTTAAGATCTCTTCATTTGCTAGTCACCTTCTCCTTTCTACATCATGCAAGGGGCAGGGGTTGCCAATGGAGTTGAGAATGGGCCAGTCACTTCTACTCACTGAGATAAATCATAGGGGAGCTTAGGCCATATATATTTTCCCAATCATGACTTTTTTTTCACTGCAAATCAGTATTAGATGAGTTCAAACTCTCTTCTAGTTCTAAATTTTCTGTATAGCAATATTAAAGAAAATAAATTGTGACAACATTAAAAACAATCTATGAAAACATGAGTTCATCTAACTCAATCCAATTATTCTGAAAATAAAGAAAATAAGTCCAAGAGACTTGCCTATGGTTAGACAAGCAAAATTCAAATTTAGGTTCTTAAAATCTGGATGCATTTCTCTTTCCACTGTTCCATTTTTTTCTAGTCTATTTCTCCATGAATCTACTAGCATGGATGGAATTTCTGCCATTAGAGGCACTCCATTAAATCAGGATGGCATGGTTGGGGGAAAAATACTGATTTAACTATCTGAAGACCAGAGTTCAAATCCTAGCCCTTCCATTTACTCAGTGAATAATCTAGGAATGATCACATTATTTCTCTGAGACTCAATTTAACCATTTACAAATGAAAATAATAATCTGATTTTCTCCTCTCCATCTTTCATTTTTGCCATTAAATAAATTACTAAGTCCTACAGATTCTATCAGTCCTCTCTATTCACTTGGCCACTATCTTTGCTCAGGCCCTTATTATCTCATTTTTTTTTTTTTTTTTTACTTTTGTTGAACTATTGTAGTAATTTTCTGAGCTGATTTTTCCTTACCTCTAGTCTTTGCTCAGTCTATTCCATCCTTCAGTCAGCTGCTGAAATGACCTTCCCAATATATAGATCTACCACAGGTCCTAACTTGGCCACTAATTCTCAAGGTGACCTTGGGGAAAAAAAAACCTTTTTCTAGACCCTAGTTTTACTACCTGTAAAATGAGGGAGCAGGGCTAGATGATCCCACTCAAATCAAAAAACCTTTATTAAGCTCCTACTATGTGCTAAATACCTGTTAGGTACTGGAAATACAAAGACAAAAAATGAAAGTCCATTCCCTCAAGGACCTCACATTCTAGGATATCAAGAAACTGAGTCTTTCTGGTATCCCTAGGGCTTAGCACAATGTATGGTGTATAGTAGGTACTGGATATGTGTGTGTGTGTGTGTGTGTGTGTGTGTGTGTGTGTGTGTGTGTAATATTAACATTGAAAAAGTCTTACTTCATACTGAATTGTCCCCCATCTTTGCAAAGGAGAAAGGGAGGGACTTTTAATTTTTCCTCTTTGTGATTTATATTATAACCAACCAATCAACAATCAATGAGCATTTATTTAGCATTTATTGTGTAACGCCCCCTTCCACTGTGCTAAGAAGTGGGGGATAATAATAATAATAACAATAAAAATAAGAAGAAGAAAAGAAGGAGGAGAAGAAGAAGGAAGAAAAAGGAAGAAGGAAGAAGAAGAAGAAAGAAGAAGAAGAAAGAGGAGGGGAAGGAAGGGGAGGAGGAAGAGGGAAAGGAGAAGGAAGAAGAGGAATGGAAGGAGCAGAAAAGGAACAGAAGCAGGAGATGTAATAGAAAAAAGAGGAGGAATAAAAATATGGTGCCTGCCCTAAAGAAGCTCACATTCTAATAAGGGAGACAACATGAAAGGAGCTATGTACAAACAAGATAAATACTATGTAAATGGTGGTAATCTCAGAGGGAAAGCCCTCTTAGTAAGATTCCTAATGGCCTCTTGCAGAAGGTGAGCTTTGAATTGAGTCTGAAAGAAAGCCAGGAAAACTAGGAGGCAGACGTGAGGAGGTATTCCATAGTCCCTCTGATCTCAAAGGTCCCTTTCAGCTCTAAATTCTAAGTCTTGTGATAGAGATATTTGATTACACAGCATTCAGTTCTGTTGTTGCTGCTGCTGTTTTCTTCACTGAAATGGATATAGTCATATTATATATATATATTGTTTTCCTGGTTCTGCTTACTTCATTCTGTATCATTTTGTGTGTCTCTTCATGCTTCTCTGCATTCATTATATTCATTGTTTTTCTTATGACACAGACATATACACATTCATGAATCACAATTTACTTAGCTCAAGGGAATGCCACTCCCTTAACTACGCAGCCAGGTATTATTTTTACTTTTGTCTTTGCTTCTCTACCACCTGGTGTCTTATTGTTATTCTGCCAACTCTTCATGGCCCCATTTTTAGGTTTTCTTGGTAAAGATACTGGAGTAGTTTTTCCATTTTCTTCTCCAACTCATTTTACAGATGAGGAAAATGAGGCAAACAGTATGTAATTATTTGCCCAGAATCACACAGCGAATAAGTGTCTGAGGCCAGATTTGAAATCAGGAAGAAGAGTTTTTCTGATTCCAGGGCTGTCACTCTATCTAGTGTCACCTAGTAAATACTTAATAATAAATGCTTGGGTAATTCAATTATATCTCAGTAGTAACTGGCTCAAGTCTTACCCACCATTGTTGGTGAAACCTGCTTTAACAAAACAGAGTTTTGGGGACTGTGGGATATAAGAGCCAGAAAGGGGAAAGATGTACTTGAAGCAGAGAATTTCAGGCCTGGCCCTATCTTAGCAGTCATTATTAGCTCAAAGGTTTCATTAAATTAATGAGTAGTGGGAAAAGCCCTGGATTTTGAATTAGGAGTTATGAGTTCATATTCTGGCTAAGACCCTTATTTTAATTTTTTTGTGATCATATAATTAATGTTCTAGAAATTCTTCAGGTCAAAACTCACTAGTACAATATTATTAGACTCATATTATTTAAAAGGAGAATTGTTAAACATAAAACATTTTTTCCTTGACTCTGAATTTTTTCTTATTGACATGTTTTTTTTCTTTTTTCAATAGTATTTTTTTCCCCAAATACATATAGAGAGTTTTCAACATTCATCTTTGTAAGATTGTGTTCCACTTTTTTCTCTCACTTTCCCTATCTCCTCCTTCCAAAGACAACAAGCAATCTGTTATGGATTATACATATACAATTCTTTTAAACATATTTCCATATTTGTCATGTTGTGCAAGAAAAATCAGTCCAAAAGGGAAAAAAAAAAGCACAAGAAAGATAAGATAAAGCAAACAACCAAAAAAGTGAAAACACTGTGCTTTGACCCACATTCAGTCTCCATAGATTTCTCTCTGAATGAGGATGGCATTTTCCATCCCAAGTCTATTGGAATTGTCTTGGACCAATGTATTGTTGAGTAGAGCCAAATCTATCATAGTTGATTATTATATAATCTTGCAGTTATTGTGTAAAATGTTCTCCTGGTTCTCCTCACTTTGGTCAGCATCAGTTCATGTAAGTCTTTCCAGGCCTTTCTGAAGTCAGCCTGCTGATCATTTCTCATAGAACAATAACATTCCATTACATTCACATACCATGACTTATTCAGCCATTCTTTTAGTTGATAGGTATCCACTCAGTTTCCAATTTAGTGGACTACAAAAAGCTGCTACAAACATTTTTTTTTGCATATGGGGGTCTTTTCCCCTCTTTTTTGATCTCTTTGGGATACAGATCCATTAGGGACACTATTGTATGTAGGGATCAAAAGATGTATACTAGTTTTATAGCCCTTTGGGCATAGTTCCAAATTACTCTCCAGAATGTTTGACTCATACCACAACTCTATGACAATGCATTTGTATTGCAAACTTACTTTAAATTAGATATGACCCTGGACAAATCCCCTCACTTCCCAAAGTCTGTTTCCTTTCCCTGAGGCAGATCTTAGCCTCTCATGTTTTAGGGGATAGCTTTTCATAGTTCCAGGGGATTTTTTTTTATGTTGCAAAAAAAATCTGGACCTGCTAATCTGCTATCTATAATCTTATATCTCCATTTTCAATGTAACCAACATTGATTAAGCAATTAGAATTCTTTCACTGAATTTATAAATTCACAGGACTCTGAAGCAAAAGTAACCTTAGAAATCATTTTGATCAACTTCCTCATTTTATAGATGAAAAACAGAGAGACAAAGGGATTTTGCCAAGAGTATATGGGTAGTAAGTAACAATGTCTGGATTTGAACTTTCTGAGACCAAATTATAAGTTTTTCCCACTCTCCCTTTCTGCCTATTGCATCATGTTTCAGTCAAAGAATAACTGAATCACAATAATTCAAGAATTATCATCCAGCTTCTACCTGAAGACTTCCAGAGAAAAACAGCTTATTATCTATTAAGACTGACTTATCCAATATGTTTTTAGGTAGCTCTAATTGTCAGGAAGTTTTTTTTTTTTTTTTTTAAATTGAGACAAAATCTGACTCCTTGTAACATTCACCCATTTGTCTCTCTGAAGCCAAGGAAAATAAATATAATCCCTTAATGTTCTCATTATGCTGGATCACTCTCTCCTCCTGGCCCTGATTGCACAGCTTGAAGTCACTTGCTACTTAACACACATACCACACAGACACACACACACACACACACACACACAACATGATATACATACAAACACAAAATCAATGGGGGAAACCCCTATCCCTCTAGTTTCTAAATATTGGCTGAGGTTTCTGTACTCCTGCACCTTCCTTGCCCCATCCCCTCACTTTTGACTCCTTAACACATATACTGGTTAGAAAGTTCTCTCCCAGTTGGAATTTGTAAATAGAATTCATTCATTCATTCATTCATTGCCTTAGATATGATACTATAGATCTATTAGCTCAAGATCATTTTTTCTTGGAAAAGTTTCAAGAAACAAAGCTGTCTCTTTGGCATGCTGCACCCAAGGCCATCTCTATGGGATATAAAAAATAGATTCAAAGCACACTGTGTGTTGCTCTTTCCTTCCTTTCAAACTTCCCCTACTCCCAAACCATGTTCATGTCTATCTTTTGAGAGGTTCTGATTTCATCAATACTGCTACTTCCATTTTCACAGGTGCAGATTCCAGAATTTTTATGCCTTAGTGTTGAGTTGCTTTGACCAAATTAGTTCCTCATTTGGTGGTCAACCTCCAGGGGAAGAGACCACTTGACCTTGATCAGGCTGGGCCTTAAAGGACAGATACTCAGTCTGTATCATTCTTGAAGTCTTTCCAACTGGGCAGGACTGGCCAGAGTTTGTGCTCCACCAACACTGACTTTGTGAATCTGAGTCACTATCATGCTGTGCTATGATGAGTTATCTTAGGTGGACTCTGTCCCCCATCTTTATCTAGGTGAAAATGGGAATGTGCTCCTCCTACTTTTCCCAAGCCATCTTTTTAAGTCCCTTCCAGATTTTACATGCAATGGTTCTCTAGGTTCTTCACAGCATTTCTCCTTTCCAAAGCAGGGATGTACCCTATTCTGGGCATTTTGATCCAAGAAGAAATGAGTGCCATCATTGAAGCCTTGTATTTCTAAAAACTATTTTACTTGCATTCTGGTATTCATAAGAGCCATTACTAGAAGATGTCAGAAAGTTGCTGTTCTTACATTTTTCAGTAGTGTCCAATTCTTTGTGACCCCATTTGACGAGTCTTCCTGACTCAGGCTCAATATTCTAACCACTATACCATCTAGCTACCCTTGAGTCTGGAGGACCTGAATTCAAATTCAGCTTCAGATACTTGACTAATTGTGTGACCTTGGCAAATCATTAACCTCTGTCTAGCTCAGTTTCTTCAACTGAAAAAGCAGTGATAATAATAGTATCTACCTTTCAAAGCTGTAAGGATCAAATGAGATTTATAAAGTGCTAAGTACAGTGAAAGACGTAGTAGATGCTTTATAAATCCTTATTCCCTTCTCTTTTCTCCTCCAGAATCATATGCTTAAAGCTGGAAAGGCCCTTAAAGGCCATTTAGTCAACCCCCTCAACTTACAGAGGAGGAAACTGAGGACTCAAGATATCAAATGGGAGAGTCATGGATTCAAATCCTGATCTTCTGACTTAAAATCCTTCACTCTTTCTACTACATGACTCTCTGCTCCATTAATAGAGGGGGTTTATCAAGTCTTCTAAGAGAATGATGTCCTTATTTTATTGCAGAAGTCCTGTGAATTTGTGGACTCAATGAAAGAATTCAGATTACTTAATTAGTATTGGTTACACTGAAAATTGGAAATGTTGGATTACAGAAGATTGACCAGTAGGTTCCAAGTTTTTTTCAGTGACAACTCATGAAAGTATCCCCTAAGACATGAGGGGCTAAGATCCGTGACAAGGAAAGGGCAATAACCAGCACTATCCTAAACTGTATAAAATAGATTTAAGGCTTGAATTAAATTAATCCTCCAAGTGCCTTAGTAGGAGCCTTCTCATTCTCCTTATCCCATAGATCTTAGAACACTAAAATCAATTTCAAGGGCCTTTATTGCTGTCCTGAGACCCTTCATTGAATGCCCCTGGACCACAATAATTTCCCTATTTTCCTGCTCAGTACAAACACCTGCCTCAATAGGTTTCACATCCACTTGCTTCCACTCATTACAAGCCAGTTTACAAGTCTATGCCTGCAGCCCATTGTAATGCCCTTTTTTACTACAAGCTAGAAAATGTGATTAATAGCTGAATCACAGATCTTCACCTAATAGCTCCTGAAAAAAAACAAAAATAATGCTTTCAATAGTCTCAGAAACTAGTTAACAAAATTATATGTGCAATACAGAGACAAGACAGTCCTTTCTCTCAAGAAACTCACAGTGGAGGAGTCCAACAGGGAGGAAAAATGAAAACAACTCTGGACAAACAAGATATAGACAAGATAAATTGGGAATAATCTTCAAAGGGAAAGCCCTAGCAGTAAACTTGGAGACATTTAGTAAATCAAAATGTTACACAATTTTAGAGTGAAATGGACCTTAGGCTAAATGTAGTTTAATACCCTTCACTTTACAGCTCATAAGATCATACAGATCTAAAAAGGTTTTTGGGGTCTTTTCTAGTCCTGCTCCCTTCCATTTGATAGAGAGAAACTGAGGTTAGCCAAGGTCACATAGGTTATGAGTATAGGAGAAGCGGTACTGTATTCAAATACTGGTCTAAATCAGTATAGACATGCTATACTGACTCTTCCTCAGGGTGACAGAATAGGCAGAGTCAAAGCTAGAATCTCAGTTTCCTGATTTCCAGTCTGGTGTCATGTTCTACCCTGCCACATTTAAAACCCAGGGCATTTAAGTTCCTTGTCCAGGTCATTTAGTCCATGTCTCTAAGTAAAAGCCAACTATAGATAACATCTGCTTTATTACTCATCTACCAAAAAATACTACTGATAGATTTTAAGTTTGTGAATTCATAATGAAGCACTCCAAAAGTTTAACAATGTTGTCTCTAAGTACATATTTAAAGGGGCATATATTTATCAGTCAAACACAGATGTAGCCTCCTACTAAGCTAATTGTTGGCTAGTATGTACCTGCTTGAGAGGCTCAAAGGTTTGTTCTCTATCTCTGGTGGAACATTTGCCTCTGCCTGCAGATTTTAAAAAGTAAGTCATCCATGTCATGCCCTACAGAGCTGTTACTACCAATGATTGCACCTAGGTCATGTGGGGCTAGGAAGGTTTACTAATTCAGTTGATTGATGTCATGGGTGGATGATACATACCCTGAGACACCATGAAGTTTCTAACCTGCTGAAAAAGAAGTATGCCTTATAATGATTTTTGATTATCCCTACATTTTCTGTCTTGGGAGAAATCTATTATGCACCCAAATTATAGCTATACAAGATGTCCCAAAAATCTTAGAACAATTTTAAGCTATTATAACAATTAAACTACTAAAACTTAAAACTGCACTAAGACTTTTGGGGCACGTTATATTTTCTTCTGAATCACTATTGGTCAGGACTTCCTTCTTCCTTTCTTCTCTCCTTCATTTACCCTCCTTCCTCCTTCCTTCCCTTCTTTCCCTTCCTTCCCTCCCTTCCTTCCTTCCCCCTTCCTTCCCTTCCTTCCTTCCTTCCTTCCTTCCTTCCTTCCTTCCTTCCTTCCTTCCTTCCTTCCTTCCTTCCTTCCTTCCTTCCTTCCTTCCTCCCTTCCCTCCCTTCCTCCCTTCCCTCCCTTCCTTCCTCACTCCTTCCCTTCTTTCTTCCCTCCCTCCCTTCCTCCCTTCTTCCTTTCCTCCCTCCCTTCTTCCCTTCCTCCCTTCCTCCTTTCCTTCCTCCCTTCCTTCTTTCTTTCCTTCCTTCCTTCCTCCCTTCCTTTCTTCCTCCCTCCTTCCCTTCCTTCCTTCCTTCCTTCCTTCCTTCCTTCCTTCCTTCCTTCCTTCCTTCCTTCCTTCCTTCCTTCCTTCTTTCCTTTTTTCTTCCTTCCTTCTTTCTTTCATTCATTCCTTCATTAATTTCCTCCTTCCCTCCTTCCTTCCTTCCTTCTTTTCTTCCTTCCTT
>JAJPUD010002306.1:293739-333581 GCA_023553655.1 Myrmecobius fasciatus | reverse complement strand
TATTAAATTAAGGAGGGACTTGCAGAAAGTATTCTATATCTGTGTTTCTCCTGTTATCAAGTAACAATGAGATATTAACAAAATATAAATTGGTTTTTACTATCAAAAAGATGAAAGAAATACATGAATACATATCTGATCTCAAAGTTATCGGGGAAAATTAGGCATTCCTTGGAACAAGTTCTTTTTTGATATATAAATCTCAAAGTTGACATGGAGATATGATTTAATGATAAAATATTTCAACTATCTAGAAATCTGTGGGAGTTCATTTTCTTTCAAAAGCCAAATAGCTAATAACTTCATTTCTTATCCAAGTAATAATTTCATCCTTTAAAAGGTATAACATAGAATAAAGGAAACCATTATGTGGGACCCAATTCTGACCTACAAAATGGAACTGGTCGCTTAAGTAGAAATGAAGCAAAAATTGTGGTCAAGAGAACATTCATAACAGAATTCATTACAGAAAAGGAAAATGAAGGCTGTGCATAGTTCAGACTTTATATATGGGAGAGTACACATTTGAAAAGGTTCAGTAAAAGGATAGGAAGAACTTTATGACCTGATATTCAGGAAGGGAAGTAAGGCTTTAAAAATCAAATTAGATAGTCTCAAGAATTAAATTCTTTAGAAAAAAGGAAAATGTTGTACAATAAGAACAAAAGAGAACTGTGGATCCTGATGTGGTGAACACGGAGTTCACCAACCAACTCATTTTAAAATTCACTAGATTTAGATTCATAAGACAATGATTTTACCTTTATCTCTGATACATATTATCTGTGTGATATTGGTAAAGTGATTTAATATTTATGGTCCTCAGTTTTCTTAATAATAAGGATATCAGACTATATGAACTCAAGTGTCCCTTTCAATTCTAAATCTACAATTCTATTATACTCTGTATAGTAGAAATCAAGAACATTTAAATGAATTGCTACATTACAAAAATAATTGAATTGTACTTCTTGCCATAGAGCTATTGAAGGAAGCATCAATAGATAGCACTTTGTCTAAAATACATGGGTGTAGAGGATTATAAGCTAAATATGAATTAGTATTCTTATATGGTTTCCAAGAGAAACAAACAAACAAACTTAGGTTATAATATGTAAGGCGGTATGTGCAGGACTAGATCATATAACCCCAGGTTCAGGCTACTTTTGGAATTTTCTGATTAATTTTTGTTCATTCATTTCAATTGTGTCTGACTCTTCATGATCCTATTTGAGGTTTTCTTGAAAAATTAGTAAAGTAGTTTGATATTTCATTTTCTAGTTCATTTTACACGCAAGGAAAGGGAAACAAGCAGGGTTAATTAACTTGTCTACAATCACAGAATGAGCATCTGTCTGATGGCTGATTAGACTTAAGTCTTCCTGAATCCAGACCTGACATCATATCCACTGTGCCTCCTAGCTGCCCACTTGTTTTTGCATAGTTTGGCTGCTGTTTAGTTTAGGAAATTAAATGATATTAAGGGTTTTGACAAACTCAGGGGTTCAGAGGAAAAGAATCATATACTGGAGGGTTTTATTTATTACATAAGAGAGCTGACTGAAGAAAGTAGAAGTATTCTTATTAAAAAAAAAAAAAGAAAAGGAAAGGAACGAAAAGAAAACATGATTAATGTCCAAATAAATATCCTTGGGTATTTGAAGAGCTGTAATTTGGAAGATGTTAGAATTAGAACTGATTTTATTTGGCCCTAAAAAACAGAAGTCTTAGAAATTAGTACATGCTACCAAAAAAAGGTTAAAATTTAGACTTTAAGGGAAACTATGTAATAATTAGAACTTTCTAAAAGTACAATAGGCCATCAGAAGGTAGTGGACTCTGTCTCTGAAGATCTTCAAGCAAAACTTAGATGTATATTAGATATATTATAAAGGAATTATTTAAAATATAAATTAAAGTAGTGGGCTGAAAACATCCCTTTTAAATCTGGAATTCTTTGAATTTAGAGCAGATAAACAGAAAGCCTTCATGATCCAAGGAGAATTACTTTTGAGAAATGCATCTGTAAGAGGATGCATGTAAAATGGGTCAATCATTTCATAATAAATAGTGAGAGGGAAGTTTGATCGGGATTTTATCTTGGGGAAAAACCCTAAAATTATGAAAGTTAACTTTATTTAACTAAGTTAAATATTGAAATGATGCTCACTCTTTGAATAATAAAAGAATAAGCTGCTTATTTTGACATGTGGACATAATTTTTGAATAAAAATTTGAACAAGTTACAATATCCCTCATTATATATTTGGCTTTTGCAAGATGATATTAAGGAGAATAATTGTAGCAAAGAATATTTGGTTTCATCACTTTCCCCAGATGCTCCTGTTAATTCTTTGATATTTGAATCATTCTATTTTGAAGTGCCTGTTTATAAATTAACTAGCAAGAGACTGACCAAGAAAGACACTGATAAAGATAAATTCTTAACTGTTAGGTGGGAATGTTCATTAGTAGATATTTTCATTTTATGATGATTTTGTCTGCTTATATAATCTCATTGCGTTGCAAAGTAGATATCAAGCTGACTTCAAAGTCAATAATATTTAGATTCAAATCCTACTTCTCACACATAATCTGTGTATGATCCTGGACAATTGCCTTAACCTCTTAGTGTTCCCATGTAACTGTCTAAGTTGCATTGTAATTATTGGTAAAGGAAATTTACTTAATAGGAGTTACCTAAATCAATAGAATCACAAATGCAAACATAAAACAATCTCATATAATTTTGGAAAATGGAACAATCAATTCTCAGATAGTGATAACTCCCCATATATGCAATTTTAATAAATAGAAGGGAAAGGTTATAGTACCCATGGAGAAGAATATTTTTCTTAAAGATTTGGAATAAATCATTGGAGATATGATATGAATATATAAAAATATTTAAAGAATATATTGATAAAAGGCAATAGCTATTTTTAAAAAATAAATAAAAAGAGAAAAAAAGTACATTTATCATTTGAATAAAATTCAATCATTTTGTGGTGACTATTGCTTCACTGCATTATGTAACATGATTATTACAGAAATTACCATGCATAAAATAGTTTATGTGTATATATACTTTGAAGATGATAATAAAGAGGATAATTTGACATGATTGTTTTGCTTTATTAGTTTTCCCAGGAAGAAAGTTAGAAATAAAGAAGGAAAAAAAAAGAGTCAAATATGACAGAATCTGAGTCAAAAACCAAATAATAAGGAACAAATAAGAGAACTCATTGCCTTTTCATAAACATTTAGCATTGTTGTTGACAAATTTCTCCGGGATATTTGTTTGGTTTTCAGACACTGCTTTTTTTTTTCCTAGCATGTATCCTACTTGTATGACTGCATCTTCTCAGGTTCCTTTACTAGATTAACAACAATACTCTATGACATATGATTGAGCATTTCGTAAAACCCTGCCCTTAGCCTGCTTCTTTGCTCTAGTTTAGTTCCCCTATGAGACTATAAGCCCAAGAGCAACCACTATCTTCTGCATTTCTTTGTACCCCTATCACTTAGTACAGTGCCTCATATAATCTAGGTACTTAGTCAATGCTAGTTCATTGATCCATGTACATTCTTTCTGGCAGCCTCATCATACCTTATAGAGGTCTAATATTTTTATGCAGACAACACTCAGATTTTTATATCTAATAGAATATGCCTCCCAAACTCTAGTCCTGTATTTACAATTTGTTCCTGATTTGCTACTTATAAGCATCCCAAACTCAGTATTGGCCAAAATGCATCTCATTCTTTTATCCTCCTCTCCTATCCAAAATATTCTTTTTTTCTAAATTTCTTACACCACCATTCTTCTAGTCACACCGTTCATACCCTCATGGTCATCTTGGACCCTTTACTTTCCTTTACCCCATATATTCAATCTGTTGCCAAGTCTTGTAAAGTCAAATCTCATGATATAAATTGCAGTTGTCACTTCTCTCCAAACTCATCCCTAGTTCAGGTCCTCATAACTTTGTACCTGATTTATTGCAATAGTCTCTTAATTGGTCACTTTACCTTAATCTGTCATGGATTGTCTCCATGACAAGAATGCACTAGCTCTTCACTGACTCTTCATGGAATGCCCAATTTCTGTAAAAGTTCAGCTCCAGTTACATCTTCTACTAAAAACCTCTTCTGATACTCCTGGTTGGTAGTAACAACACCAGGCTTTGTCTTTATTTCTCTGTGTATATATTGTTTGTGAAATAGAATGTAAGCAGCATGAGGACAAGTAACACTCATTTGGCAATTTTTTGAGTTCCTGGAACTAGGGAATAGCTTGTCATGTTACACACTTTAAAATACTTCTTTAAAAAGTAGAATAAATAAATAAAATTTTTTAAAAAGTAGAATAAATGTATAATTTTAGGTTCAGTACCGGGTCAGAGGGATAAAGGAGAAATAAAGTTTGTTTGTTTAATAACCTTATTGACACTGTTAAAACCATTTTCTTTTTTTTTCATTTATTAAAAGTCCATCTTTTTTTCCACTAGTGTTGAATATCTCCAGGTGTTACTTCTGAGCTTCTAAGTATCTCTCTGCTATAGAATTTAGCAACCCTAAATGTTTTGCAAGGGATTCTCATATCTACTTGCCTAACCCTAATTTCTCTCCCAATTTCCACTTGCACTTGTAATTGAAAATGCTCTTAGAAATAATTTAGACCAAATCCCTTATTTCATATATGAAAAAAGCCTAGGCTTATGGATTCTAATAGAATTCTTTAATGCCATATTCATAGTAACATCTGGGAATTTAGTTTATAATAAATAATTACATCTTGCCTCTCTATCTTTTAGACTCCTTGTGCTAGATGTCCATTCTTAAACTCAGCATGTCAAAAACCTGGCTTTTTACATTTCCCAAAATATCTCTCTCCTATAGCTATTGGAGTTATCACCATCTTCCTAGTTACATAAACTTGCAATCCAGCTGTTATCTTTGACTCTTCACTCTCTCACACCCCTATATGAAATCAAATGCCAGGTCTAATAATTTCTACCTTTTTGATATCATATGTATAAATACATTTACATGTATATATAAACATATATATGTATATAGTCTTGTCTTGTGACAATGCCCACCAATGTGTTAAAGAAACTTATAATTATACAATTGCACTACTGTAATAGCTTACTGTTTGTTTTATCTGTTTCAAGTCTTTCCCCACTCTAATCAATCCTCCACTTAGATGTTAAATTGATTTTTTTTTCTAAAGTGTAGGTTGATATGATCATGTCACCACTATTTAATACAAATCAGTAACTTCCTAAAGGATCAAATATAAATTCTTACTATATTTTTGAAGTCCTTCATAACTTAGCCACTTCCAGTTTTCTGATACCTTCTCTCTTCTTTGTTTCCTGTGTTATACTGACACTGGCCTCCGTGCTGTTCAGATGCAACACTCTATTTCCATAGTGTAAAAACTTTGACTGATTGTCCTCCATTTTGGAAATCATTTTTCCTCTTCTCTGCCTCCTGGTTTTTCTAGTTTCTCTTGTTAGAATTTTCTATATGAGATTATCACTAATATATCCTGTATATATCACGATAGTACATACTTATTTACATGTTATTTCTTCCATTAGACAATCAGCATGAGAATGACATTATTTTATCTTTCTTTGTATCCCCAGCTCTTAGCATAGTTCCTGAGACATAAAATATACTCCATAAATCACTGTTCACTGACCAACTGATTGAGAAAAACCCCTATCAGATATCTTGTCTCTTCCTTCCCCCTCAAGGGAATTTATCTGTCTCAAATTTTGTCTGTATTGCTAGTCTTTAAAATAAAATATGTTCATCCTTCTCAGTAATATTTATATTTTTAAACATGGATGAAAATTCTGAAATTGTTTTTGCTACTTTATACTCTATAATGTCAGCTGAATTAAAAAACTATACCTTTGTGATGCATTTATATTTTTCTTCCTTTGAAACAAAAATGTCAAGAAAATCTTAAGCCCACATAGTCAACATTTTTAAAAGATTAATATATACATATATTAGATCATTTCATAAACTTGAATATTTCATTAATTCATTTGCCTCCTCCTCTCTGGCATTCTATAGCTACTGATAGAAGCCTGTGGGGGGGAATTAATATAAAAAAATCAGCAAGGTATTTGTTAAATGTATAACAGTTTCAAAGAATTTGAAACTTAGTGATAGAGACATCTTAGATATACTTTTGTCTACTCTTTTTTTTACATAAGAGTAAACTTTGGTCTATGGAGATTAATGGACTTGTTCGATGCTAGATCTTTGAAGAAGTGAAACAAAAATGTAATAATGTCTCTTTTCCTCACTGTCATTATATAAAAATGCTTACATTTTTTTTTGTCTTACAAACTTGATCTATACTACAGTGAACAGTACTGTATAGTGATTTGGATACACTAGTTTAAATAAAACTGTTCCTGAAATCTGCTAGGCATTCTTTTCATTAAAACAATAACAACATTTTCCTGTGACATTTAAATCCACACTCATAGTTTAATGCAAAAGGTCATAAATTTTAGCTCAGGCAATGTAATGTAGTTGAGATGGGGATAGAACTTGGAGGTATGATACCAGATTCTAGTTTATGTTCTGTCATTTTAAGTTTCCTCATCTGATAATAAAAAACAATTAAAAACCAGAGGGTTGATATGGTAATTAAATGAATTAAGTAGAAGGTTTTTTAATTATAAAATGCTATTTAAATGCAAAGCAATAACATATGTATAAAGTAAATTCCAATTTTGTCTGCTAGTTTTTGAAGTACAATAATTTTTAAAAGGCTAAATTATAAGAAATCAACTATGAAATATTTTGACTATTTGATTTTTTATGAAAACTTTTAAAGCTTTTCTTTAGCTATTTATGAATATAATAAAAACTGATTTTGTATGTGGATAAAGCCATCACATGATATATATATACAATGCACAATAATGTACATTTATATCATACTTTAAGCATTTTAAAATTATGTCTTCTCAAAACTTTTTGGCAGGCAAGACCAGTGTTATGACCTTAATACAAAGGAGCAAAGTGATACTCATAAATGATTTGTTCCAGTTCATACAATTATTGTGTCATATCAGGATCATGATATGTTAACCCTTAAGAATCCAAGACCAAGGATGGTCCAGTTCTAGTCATTTCTCACTGTATTATTTTTACATAGAATAGAAAAGAATTCTTAGATATATATATGTATATATATATATATATATATATATATATACCCTGAAGGTATTCATTAAAAAGACATCTAAGTATGCCTTTTGACATTGTCATAGTTTTTTATAGTTATAATACAGTTTTTATATGCAAAATCAAACTTTGGATTTTACTTTTGAAATGCAACCATCATTAAGTTAATCTACTTAGGATGATTATTAGCACTACAGTGTTTCCTAACAATACTAATAGCAGTCACTGGACAGTTCATTTGGCTGGTTCCATTCATTAAGACATTTCAGACTTGCCTTTGTGCCTGGATTACTCAAAAACAGCTTTTCCTGTTAATTCATGCTTGGCATGAATTACATCCTCAATGAGGCATGTTATACAGCATTTGGATTAGAAATAACAAAGTTACCACCATATGTCATCACTTTTTTTTTTCACCATACATTATAGAGACCAAGTGGTATCACCTTCCTCAATTTTATAACTACAGATTTTTTAACATTTGTATATGTATGTCTTTTTCGGATGGTGACATGTAGCCAAAGAGAAGAAAGAAAATTCATTTGAAAATACCCTTTTCTCCAAGGTGATAAATCTTGTGATTCTAAATCTTGTGGTTTCTGACCCTTTTCATGTCTACTTTTTTTCAATAAGTCTACCCCTAAAACTACTTATTATAAAGATAAGACTAGTGTATTCCCTCAGGCTGCTGAAGAAATGAGTGTTCCAGTTTTCCTCACTGTAATTTTACTTGCCTGTACATAACTGCAGAGAGATAGACAGATCTAGATATATAATTATATTATTAGACACAGTATATATGTATCTTCTTGTTTTTTTTTTTCCATGTGTAAACAGGCAGAAGACTTGACCTGAAATTATTTCATGTTGCTTTTCAGGCTGCTCTAAGGAAAAAAGCTTTAGGGGAAATGGTGTGAGAGGAAAAGAAATGAGAGTAACTTTGGCAAAAGCAGCTTAGGTTTCCAAGAATCTTCTTTGATAAGTATCCATATGTGTGTTCTGCAGGGCTTGGCACAGTGCAAACAAGTTAAACAGGCCTAATCTTTTCCTTCTAGGATCTTGGTTCATTAGAAAGTTTCAGTTTAAAACACTCAGGCTTATTATCCGTACACATGTCATTCCTGTTGTGCCTTAGCTATATGATTCTGGGAACTTGTACCTCCCACCTTGTTCTCTGTGGTACAGTTTCTCTGCTGTCCAGATGAGCCAGAATGAGAGGTTGCAAAGAATTCACCCCTGGGAACAGAGCCATAGCCTAATCCACTGGGGCGTGTTATCTGATGTTTTCAGCTATCTGCACCAATGCTCCCCTCCACTGGTGTGAACAATCAAGATTTGCCTGTAACATATAAGGAAATTCCAGCAAGGCTTATTTTCTCTTTATCTCCATCTGGTGTCTGTTGGCAAGAAAACAGGAGTAACACATTTCAGTTGGCTAATTGCATCAAATGAACTCTTGAGACTCACATAAAAATCAGAGCTGAATTTATGTTGCAGCAAGTTTACAATGCTGAAAGGATTTGCTGAAAGAAATCTATAGAAGAGAAAAAAAGATGATGACATTTAAAATGAAAAGGGAGAGGAATATTGAGAAAGATATTCATCAGACAATTATTCTCTTATCGCCACCACATCTTGTAATGTTTCCATTCTCATTACAAAGAAATTAATTATAATCTTTCTTACCTTCCATTTAAAGAACACATGTAAATGTAGATGATGTAAAAACAAAAATATCAATAAAATTATTCTTAAGAAAGAACACATAACAATATTTAAACTTAACATCTAACTTTTCAGAATTGAAAGTATGACTACATGTACATAGAATAGGTAGAGATAACAGATTTTTGGCATGATTTGGGGGGGGGCTCTATAAAAGACATTCCAGACATGATAAAAAAAAAGTTTTCCCTCTTCCTACTCCACTGATTCCTGAAGTGTCTGAAAAGTGACTAAGTGCATTTTGTTTTGTTTTTATTTTTCCCTTTACAATGAGAGATGACTTAAGATATAAATATCACTGGGAACTAAGAGTGAAGCTGCTAACTAAAATTCACACAAATAAATGTTTGTGGATTTAGGAATCTATCAGACCCTTTCCTGAGAAAATTTTGTTTTGTTTTGTTTTGTGTTTCAGAAATTTTTACTTTTGTTTTGTCTTTTTCTGAGGATGGAGTGGTTTAGTGAAAAAAGCATCAAAATATGAATCAGAAAGCCTGGGATCTAGTCTAATTAGCTACTTATTAGTGGCTAATTAGTCTAAAAAGTAGTTCATCCTTTTTTGAATGTCAGTTTTCTTATTTTTTTGAAAAATGCAGCCTCAGGTACTTATTATCTGTATGACTCTGGACTAGTCATTTAGCTGTTTGCCTCAGTTTCCTCATCTGTAAAAGAAGCTGGAGAAGGAAATGGCAAACCATTCCAATATCTTTGCCAAGAAAACACCAGATGAGATCATGAAGAACCAGACACAACTGAAAAATGACTGAACAGTAACAACAATGTGCTATACACAGTGCTAAACACTGTTAAAAACAAATACAAGCACAAGGAAAAACAGACCCTGCTATCTAGGAACATGCAATTTAATGGGGGGCACACCAAAAAGAGTAGAAGAAGAAGAGGATAGTGAAAAACAATCGAATGATGGATCACAGAAGCAGAAAGCAAAATATAAGAATTCCATATTTTAACAGGCAAGAAAAGAGGATATCCAAAAAAAGATGTTGTTGAAAGAATCAAGAGCTCAAGTGTAATGAAGGATGATTAGGATTGTAAAAAAAAATAGAGAAAAGCAATTCCTTCTCTGCCTAACTGATAAGGATTTCAATAATCTATGTAAGGTGTTTTACAACTGAAAAGAATCTTGTAATTGTCAACTCTTGCTCCATAATAAGCAATGAAAAAACGTTTGATGAAACAAGTCATTCAAAAAACTTAAAGGATAATGAATTTGGAATCAGGGTACCTGGTTTTGAGACTTACCTGAGCCACTTTTTAGTTGTATGATATTAGGCAAGTCATGTAATTGCCCTATTTTTGTATTTATCATTTATAAAAAGATTGGAACTTCACTTGTATTTTATTTATTATTTTTCTATTTAATGATTTTTTAAATTTTCCCAAGTTACATTTAACACAGGTTTTACACCTGTTTCTAAAACTTTGAGTTCTAGGTTCTCTCCCTTATCTCTACCCTCAGCCCGCATTAGGAAAGCACATAAGAAGTTATGCAAAACATTTCCATAAAAGTCATGTTGTGAAAGAGAACATAGATCTTCCCTGCCCCCCCCCAGCTTAAAGAAAAAAAAAAAACCCTGATCTGTCTGTATTCAGACACAATCAGTTCTTTCTTTGGGTATGGATAGGATTTTTCATTATAAGACCTTTGGAGTAGTCATGGATCATTGTATTGCTGAGAATAGCAAAGTCATTCACAGCTAATTATCCAGAACATTGCTATTACTTTGTACACAGTACATTTCACTTTGCTTGAGTTCATGGAGGACTTTTCAGGTTTTTCTGAAAGTATCCTGTTCATCATTTCCCATAGAACATTAATATTCTATCATAATCACGTACCACATTTTATTCAGCTACTCCCCAGTTGATGGGCATTCTCTCAATTTACAAATTTTGCCCTGAGAAAGGAGCTGATATAAATATTTTTGTACATATACATTCTTTCCCTTAAAAAAAAAACTCTTTTGGGATTCATGTCTAGTAGTTATATTGTTAGATCAAAGGATATTCATGATTTTATACCCCTTTGGAATAGTTCATATCTTTTGATCATTTATGAATTGGGGCATTCATTTGTACTTTTGAAGTTTTCTTACAGCTCTAGATTTATGATTTTATGATTCTCCAGATAACACACAGGAGGGTAGAAAGCCATGAAAAATTAAAGTTAAGTGTCCTAAGACCTTTGTTACAATATTGACTATAACTACTTCTGTGTGTTTAAAAACGAACAAAATTTTGTTTTATTATTTTTATCAAGGCTGACAAAGATAAGAGCACTCAGGTTTAAAACATTTTTTCTCAAATTTAAACTATGTAGTAGAAAATACAAATAATGTGTAGTCTCATTTTGCAGATGAGAAAAAGAAAATCAAAGAGATGAAGTGGCTTCCCCAAGTTTATATAGTAAACGGCAGAGACAAAATTAGAAAGAAGATTTCCTCAATCCAAATTTAATAGTCTTTCCATTGTCTCATACTGTTTTCTCAAATCAGCCAATTATCAATAAGAAATCATAAAGCTTGAGAGCAACAACAAAACCAAAAAATTATTTCAGCATTGTTTAGTTAAAATGTCATTAGGACTTAGAGCATTATTTATAAACAAGTTCTAATAACGTGTAATTTTTTTTGCATAATGGATAAATTGCACTTGAAAGGATAGGGGACATTAGTCATACTTATATGTTCCTTATTTGATTACTTGAGGAAAGCCTTCACTCTATCTTATCCTATAGTTATCTTGGAATTCATAAGAATATCCAGAAACAGTCACATTCCTAACCATTGTCATTTGCTTTGAATTTTTGTGGTTGAATGCACTACTTAAACAGCTGATTATTATATAATTGGTATGATTATATGAATGGTATTTTACTGTTTCCATGGAATTATGATCTCTTTAGTAACTTTTTCCCTTGTTTAAATACTCAACTCATCTATTTCTTATATTATGTATTTTTTATTACTTCCTTCTATAAATTATCTAAAATCTAGCTACTATATGTCATTTTTTAGAGTAGGAAAATTTCAGTTATGGGAAAACCAGTTCCATCCTGGTAAGACAAACAATCATGTTTTCTGTCTTTCAGGAAAAAATATATTAACTCTTGGTGAGGATTGAAATATTTTTGAAGTCAAAGTAAACAGATCCAATAAAGACTATTAAGTTTTAAGAGAAAAATATTACTTGAAATATCACATATTAGAATTGAGAAGTAATAGTGACATGCAAACATAAAAATGTCAATTTAAATACAAATTAATTAGCTGTAAGGCACATCATGGTTTTAATTTTTTTTCAAATAGCTACTATTGAAATATCTCATTTTTTCTAGAATTTTCCTGAAAAAGAATAAAATTGTAGTTGACAATAAATAATTTTTAAATGTGTCATAATGGATATGCAGGTAATCTTAGTGAATATCTAAATTTCAGCAATGAATAAGGGCTTATCACAAGAAAAAATGCCATGAGCAGGTTCCTGAAGGTGCTATCTTCTTTAAGGAAATCTAGACATCAGGTACTATAGCAGTTGTAGAGGAGGAGAGTAGTTCAGGGTACATATTTTTTATTCCAATTACAACTTTCTAATATGGGTCATTATAGTCCTCATATTAAAATATAACTCAATTCTTCTCATGTTTCTGACAGAGGTTAATGAATGAATACTGAATAATTAGTGTCCCTGTTTAATACAGCTGATTTGCATGAGCTTGCTACCCATGAAATCTTGTTGAATTTTTTGTCTTTCTTAAATTACATTTTTCAAGCAATCTTTAAATTAGGATTGACTTCTCCTCTTCTCTTTTTCCCTCTATAATTCTCCTCCTCTGTGTATGTGTGTATGTATGTATGTGTATAAATGTATGTAATATATATGTTTATATACAGTTTTTTTTTGAAAAACTTGTTAAAGTTTAAAACATCACAAGAATTTTAAGATACCTTGCATTCAACATATATGTAAATGTCTGTGTGCATGGATTTTTTAGTTTATTTGATGTACTCAAAGCACTGAATATAACCATAATATCTCTATTATCCCTTCTTTCAGAGAAAATGTGGATTTCAAAGGAATTCTAAAGATTCCAACTCCAAACTCTTAAAAAATCATTAAAATTTTATTTTAACTCTATTTAAAATAATTTCTGGGCTATTCAAATCTACTTCTTAGGTAATTTTTTATTTAGATTCATAATCACTCTGCCCAAACTATTTCTTGGAGTTCACCTGTGGACTTCTCCTAATTGCCAAACCCATGGTGTTGTCTCTAGTTTTCCTACTTGCACTCTTTGTAGTTTTAACACTGCCAGTATTGTTTTTCAGTCATGTCAGATTGTTTGTGAGTTTATTTGGGGTTTTCTTGGCAAAGACACTAATGTAGTTTGAAACTTCTTTTTCCAATTCATTTTACAGATGAGGAAACTCATGCAGAAAGGGTTAAAAACTTGCTTATGGTCACATAGTAAGTGTCTGAAACCAGATTTTTAGTTCAGGAAGATGAGTCTTTCTAGTTCCAAGCCCAGTGATTTATCCACTACACCACTTTGCTCCCCACTTACTACTGATCACTCTATAAATAAGAAATTGGAATGAGTCAGTCCATAAGCATTTCTTAGATACCAGGAACTCTGAAAAAGTGTTGTAGATGCAAAGACAAAAAGCCAATAGATTTTTAATTCAGAGAACTTATTAGTTCTAGCAAGGAGAGATCTGTTTCTATACACACACATGCAGACACTCACACATATGCAAAATAAATACAAAATAATGAGAGACACTAGGAGATGTGGGTGTTATACTTTACATTCTGTTCAACAATTCAAGGAGGTAGATAGTATGATATATTATTCAAATTTTATAGATGAGAAAACTGAGACTAAAAAGTCAATTTGCCCCTGATTACTTCACTAGTAATGAAGTAGTGGAATAATGCAACTGTGGCACTAGTTCAAGGCATATAATATAGATTTACAAGTATAAGTGACTTTTTTCATTTATTTTTTGGCAGGACAGGGTGAAACAATTTGGGTTAAATGACTTGCTCAAAGTCGTACAGCTAGTAATTGTTAAGAGTTCAGGGCCTGCTTTATCCAATGTGCCATCTAACTGTCCCAGATGACTTTAGAGGTAAGCTGGGAACACTTCCTTATTTCATAGATGAGAAAAAATGAGATCCAGAGAAGTTAAATGACTATCATACTGGTAGTATGTTCTGTTGTTGGACTTAACTCCAAGCAAATGCCTTTTTCAGAACAAAACATTGCCTGGCTTAAGAGTAGAGTGGGAAAGGAAACAAAGTGAGAAAGAATCATTTTGTAAAATACTTCATATCTGTCAGAAACACAACTAAATGTTGGAGGTTTACAAAACCAAGAAATCAAGGTTTTCTCCACTCTAAAGGAGTTTATATTGAAACATGGGAAGTCAAAACCCAAAGAAGAGCTAAAATAGGTGGAAAGTAGAGGGACTAGTAGCAGACTGGGCACCAGGCAGCCCATGGTAGATGTGGAGCACCCAGGTATGATTTTTGTGAAGCAGGGTAAATATGTCAGAATTGCTTAATAGAGGTAAGATGACAGAATCATATATTATAGATCTGGAAAAGATCTTAGAAATCACATAATAGGGTCCATTAATTTAAATAAGTGAAGAAATCAAAATAAATGACATATTTGAATAAGTTACAAAGCTATTTAAGTGAGATATATAGATAGATATTTATATCTTTATCTATATATATATGACTTACTCAAGATCATAGAGCTAATAAGTGTCTGAGGTCATATTTCAACTCCGGTCTTTGTAGTTACAGGCCCAATGCTCTATCCACAGAGCCATTTAACTGCCTGTCTTACAGATATAATGAGAGGAAAATAATATGTAATGTTATATATAGGCTATATTATACCTTATATATTATGTATATATTAGATATTATGTCAGATATATTATATCATTATGTCACATAGATTAAATGGTATGTGTAACATTATGTCATCTATCATACATATTGCATTATGTGTTATATATCACATATTACATTAAATATTATTTTGTGTGTATTTTGTCATATATCATAAAATATTAAAAATTGGTCTCAAAATTATTTTGATTCAAATCCTCCCTACGATACTAGCTTGGTGTTTATTAACAGGTCTCTTAATCCCTGAGTCTCAGTTACCTCATCAATAAAATAAAGTGGTAGGACTAAATGGCCTCTGAGGTCCCTTCCAATTCCAACTTTATGATCCTATAAATGTAAGGGGCTTTTCTCTATCCTTATCCTACTTGCTATTTCTATAGCATTTGACACAAATATTTTCTCTTCCTGGATATTCTCTCCTTTGATTTTTTTTCCAAGAATTTTCTCTCTTGATTAGCTTCATACCATTGTGCTCCTCCATTCCTATCTCTTTTACTAGAACATCATCATATTATGGTTCTTAACTTTGAGTTTTCTCCAAGGTTCTATTCTTAACCCATTTCTCTTTACTTCCTTATACTTTTCCTTCATGATCTTATCAGCTCCCATATGTGATTCAATTGTCATCTCTATACAAATAATTAATCCAAGACATAAAGCTACAGATATATAGATACATGCATGCATGCACATACCCATATATAATGTACTAATTTAAATAAAGAAAAATTATATATACACATGCATATACATAGATATAACTAGATATAGATATATTTAAATGCAAGATTTAGCTACTGCTTGGATATGTTCTTTGAGCAAGAGGAAGGAGTTAAAGTGTTATCAGGATAACTGAATAAATGGTAGTAGAGATATTTAGAAAAGCTTGATGAGTTTTGTTTTACAAGTTGAATTTTAGATGCCTATTAAATATTCAGTTCAAAATATCCAATAAACAATTGGTAATGTGGATCTAGAGTTCAGGAAAGGGAAAATAAAGCCATTTATATGTGATGAAGATAAATGTATACTATAGACATATTTATATTTTTATATGCCAATATAAATCTCTCTGTAATATTTATACTACATAATATATATAACATCATTAATAGATAATAATATTTATGTATCTATATATAAACAAATAGATGTCTGTAGATATCTTCCATATAGAAAGATATGTTTATATATAGACATATCAATCAATAGATTATATACATACATATATTCATACATACACAGAGAGAGCGATAACTGATATGTGCATGTGTTTGTGTGTGAGAGAGATGTATGTGTGTATGTATACATAAATACATATATGCATATATGTATGAGTATGTATATGTATACATATTTAATCTTTTAATCTTTTCTTTTTTGAGTTCTAGTCCCGTATCACAAACTTCTTAGAGGATATTTTGAATTGCATAATTGTATAATAATTCTGAAATTCAGTATGTCCAAAACAACTCATTCATCCATCTCGCTTTCAAACCTCCCTGTTACTTGGAAGAGAGCCACCATCATCCCCATTGTCCAAGAATGCAGCCTTGATGTTATAAATGACTCCTCGTTCTTGTTCAAGCAGTATATCCAGTCAATGACCAAATCTTGTACTCCCTTATCTCTCTACATGTTCCTCTCTCTCCACCTACCAAGTATCAATCTATTTACATCTTCTCACCTTGTTTATTGCTATTTCAAGTGTCTCCCCATTCTTAATATATCTTCCATAAAGCTGTCAAAGTTATTCTCTAAGTATATTTCATCCCTACACCCTTTTCATCAAACTTCAATGGCTTCCTGTTAACCTTGGGTTCAGATATTTAGTTGTTTCACAACCTAAACCCTTCCTATCTTTCCACATTTTAAATATGTTATTCTCTATTTTTCAGTAGTATTGACCTGCTTTTCATGAATTCTTCCCCATCCCTAGAAGACTTCCCATCATACCCATTATATCTTAGAATCATTGAGTATTTTTTTTAAGATTTAGCTCAAGGACTACCACTTTCAGAGAGGTTTCCAATATCCCCTCAAATTTCTCCCACCTCTCTCTTTAATAATGTCTTCCCTCTGTTTTGTTGTATCTTGTATCATCCTTTTTGTGTACATGTTTTCTCCCCAATTACAGCAGAGATCACTTTGTTGCTGTTTTTCTTATTTTTTTATATCTCTATTGTTGAGCATAGTGCTTGATACATAATAAACACTAATATATGATTTATATTAATTTAATGAAAATAAATGATAAATATATATACTTTTAATAATTTAGAACATGAATTTTAATTAGATTAATTAAAATTTATTGAGATTGAAAGGTCAATGTAGGTCAAAGCTGTATTATATAATTAAATATTTTGTTAAAGAGATAGGGAACAAATACTACACAGACTGATTAACAAGTTTCTCCAAGGGGATGGGGCAGGGAACTACACCTTTAAATAAATTCCTCTATATCACAAGTGGAAAGGAATAGGTAGCAATGTCATTCAGAATATATTTGAGTATAAGAGACTCTTAGATGTTCCTTCTTATTTAAACATTCTTTTAGGCAATGTTGTAAAAAGTATAGATGCCATCTCAATTTAAATGAAGCCAGGATTAGAGTCAGGACATAGAAGGTAGGCAGGTTTAAAATTATGATGAAAACAGAACACAAAGCATGTAATATCAAGGGAGTGGCATCTTCAGTATAAAAATCCCTTTGAGTGACAGACATAACATCTAAGAAGGTATTATTACAAGTATTTGGGCCTTGGAAATGTGATCATTGGTGATGTACTTGACATCACATTGAAAGAACATGTGGAAATTACCATTAAAATCCTTTCCTTATTAAAAAGGGGAAATTGACTATAAATCTCATGAGATGATGTGCCAATATATTTTATCATTCACATAGTTGAAATTATTTAAGGTTTTTGTTTTCTAATTCAACAATCCCACTTAGTTGAATGTGTGTGTTTGTGAGGGTGTTTTAATGGGTTTTGGAATAAAGGTTTCCTCTTACATCTTTTACTATTCTGCCTGTATTTCTCTTACTCTGAACTGTGCTACTCTTACATTGTTTTCCCAGCAGCTACTTCCCCTCCAGCGTATGCACATACAAAGAAACATTTAAGCTTGTAGGAGAATAAAAATAAGAGAGAAAAATAAGTTTGGCCAAAATAGAAGGAAAACAAGGTATGATAAAACAGGATAATTTGTAGCTCATAATAAGAAGATTTGAAGTCACTAACTCCTATGTAGTATAGTTCTCCCCTTCCATGTTCATTTCAAACACTATTTTCAACTCATATTTCTATGTCATAATCTATGAATATCATAAGCATATAAAAGTCACTCTTCCCAAATCTTCCTTACTTAAGATGACTAATATTTATAAATAGGGTGAGGATGAAACGACCTATTAGAATTATATTTTTATAACAAATTTGCCTTGCATAGAGTAGGCAATTAAAAGTGCTTGTTGAATTGAATTGAAATCACTAAAAAAAATGTCATATACCATCAGGTGCTATTTTTTTTATCATGCATTTTCTGAGTTCAAAGCTTAGATGACTGAAAAATAAAGTGTGCAATTACCAGAGTTGTGTTTAGATATATCTAACTATGGAGCATATATGCAAATGTTATTATGATTTGGATATTAACCTTTTTCTAATTAACTTATTCCTATGAAAATATCGAACTGTTGTTTTGGGCTAGAAGTACCTCTATTGAAGACAGATTTCTAATTTTGAGCCTGTTAGCTTGATAAACATGTTTGTTGTTACCATGGATATGTGTGGGTATTTAACAAACTTCTCAGTGAGATCCATCAAGTGAAAGTGGCTGAAGGCATTATGAGTTTTCAGTAAGGACAAAACAATGTCACTATCTTGTAGAACAATTTAATGATTGCTATTTACTCCACCAGAGAGATGTATAATTAGTACAAGATAAATTAGACTGCAACTTTAAAAATTACAGCTGATGTCAAGAACTGTGAGATTCATGTCTTGGAAAGATTCCACATAATCATAATGAGAAAAAAAAATTCCTTTAGTGACATTTCTGTTCTCTTTAATTATCAAGGAAAATGCTAAGTATCTTTTCTATTGATATGTTCATTCACTTCAAATTTTAATTTGCTTTCACATACCACTAGAATTCAAGCTAAAGGAAAAAAATCTCAATTGTGGACAGTTAAATTAGTTTTAGTTGAAGGTCAAAAGGCCATCAGATGTTCTCTTGAGAGGGACTGAAGGTAGAAAAGCAAAATAAATATGTCAGCTTAATCTTGACTTTTTTAGGTTCCACCACTTGCTTCTGTCATAGTAAACATGTATTGTTTCCCTTTCTCTCAGTTCTGCTGGCAAACAGCTATTTAAGGGCTAAGAGTAAGATGTATTTGGGGAATTGAGCACAGTTGTTAAGCCTTTCATAGAAGCCTTGGGCTCTTTCCTTTGTTCTAAATCTCAGTTACAAAGAAGTAATTAGAGTATGAAAGCTTCTAAAATATTTTCCATTATTTACTAGATGCTAAGCTGAATTAAAAGCCTGTGTCTGCCTATATTGTGGCCTTGAACAAAAGCGACAGATCAGTATCACATATAACCAGGAGATGATTCCACTTCTGTAGTTCTTCAGCCTCATGCCTCTCTAGAGAAGCGATATTGAGAAATATATTGTGCTGAATCGCCCGGGTAAATCTGGTGATTTAGTTGGCTTCCTACAAAGGGTAGCGATAAGAGATTTCAATCTCTGATCTATATTTTACATGAATTGTTTTGTCGCACTTTGCAGAAATGAAAGTAGGAGGAAATGTATGAAATAAGATCAGGTATCTCATTTGTCTTCAAGCCAAAGGACAAATTAAAGATGGTTTGTCTAAACAGAGTGCCTTCTTGGGTGCATTTTAAGCATTTGCTTCCCATTTTAGTGCTCATTTAAGGCTCTCTAGGAAGCCTGAACTCAAAGCTATTCCAATATTAGAATCTGGAGGCTATATAAATCATCAAATTACATAAAAGATCAATACTAATGACCTTTTTGCCTAATTCTTGAGTGTTACCAGGTGAAGGAAATATTCCCTAGTAGTCTACTGTTCACCTATTGTTCCTTTTGGGACACCAGATTATTATTTAATGCTATTTAAAAAATAGCAGTTTATTACCAGGCAGTCCAGACCACAAACTTTATTCCTTGACCCTACTCGCTATCTTCTTTTGTTAACTTGAGCCCAAGAAAAACAAATACATTTGTAGTTCCATTTAAGTATTCCAAGCACATAAAATTCACAGATCTGTTACTTTTTTCCCTTTTCTTTTTTTTTAATTATTCTGTCTATATTGAACTTTCCCAGAGTTATTTCCTATGGGACTTGAATCTTACAAGATAATCTAAATATTCAGAAACAGGGAGAAGCTATCATTGAGTATAAGTGTCATACTTTAATACTTCTCTATTTTCTTCTTATTTTAAAACGTACAATTACCCACTCCAAAATGTGTGTGCATGTGTATGTATGTATGTGTGTGTTCCAAAAGTCTATCTATATTCAAGGAATCTCATTGTGTAAGTTTGCCTGACTTCTTAGCTCTTTTACTACTCTTTGTTGTTGTTTAGCCATTTCAGTCATGACCAATTCTTTCTGATCCTATTTGGGGTTTTCTTGGCAAAAGATGCATTTATCTCTCCAATTCACTTTACAGATGAAAAATTGAGGCAAACAGGGTTAAAAACTTGCCCAGGGCTACAGAGTTAGTGTCTCAGTTGAAGATTTGGATCTTAGTAACATTTTTATTGAGTAAAGAAAAATTCAGTGTATACTTTTATTTTTTAAAAAAGTAGATTTAACATTGGAAGCATTTAAGATATATTTATTTATGTATATTTATTGAAAAACGTATACGTTCAACACCAATTAAAACTTAATGAACCATATGCAAAGAAAATTTCAAGTAATAATTTTGGGGTTCAAGAACCCCTAAATGTTTGGGTGCCAGACCACTGTTGCTAAGTATCTCAAAGGAATTTGCTAGCTCAGACCCATCTCCAAGTCAAGGAGCAAAGTTTATTATATTTGTAACTCCAATTAAAGTGGGCTACATTCCAAAAGAAGTTTGCAAAAAGCAAGGAACAAGTAGGAAAATGTGTAAGGAAAAGTGAGAAATATCAAATGCTTCATGTCTCTGATATGCTAGTTTCATGACTTAGAGGTAGAATAAAGGAAAGGTCAGGTTCTTTGTGCCCATAGTTCCTTAGGCAAAGGTGGGGTGGGAGAAATTGGTAAATCTTCCAGAGGTGTGTTTTTAGGCCTGAAATATCATTAGGTCAAGAAATGGACATCCAATTTTGTGCTTTGCCTGCATTAACTTTAGTCATCTCATTATTGGTGCTCATTAGTTTTAGAAGCCCTCTTACCACTGATCAGCAGATTGCTATCTGACAGCCAACAATTTTTTGAACTCAGTTTTGTGACTGTATAAACTATACTAAGGCAAGATAGCCTAAGGGAAGAAATCCAACATTAGCCTAGTGTCTGAACCATACTATTTCCTTATTTTTATTTTTTTAAGCTTTTTATTTGTATAACATATGTATGGGTAGTTCCCCAACCTTGATCTTTACAAAGCTTTCCAATACAAATTTTACCCCCAGTCCCCTCCCCTCCCCCAGATGGCAGGAAGTCCACTACATGTTAATAATGTTGAAATGCTTGAGAAGTTATGCAAGAAAAATCCTATCTACAAGAAAAAAAAGAATCAGAGAAAGGCAACACAATGCAAGCAAATGTCAATAGAGATCATGAAAATGGTACGTTGTGGTCCATATTTTATGTCCCTCTTTCTGGGTGTATATGGTTTTCTTCAGTGAACAACTGGAACTGGTTTGAGACAATTCTTTATTGCAGAGATCCATGTCCATCAGAATTGATCATCATGTAATACTGTTGTTGCTGTGCATGATGATCTCCTGGTTCTGCTCATTTCACTCAGCATCAGTTCATGCAAGTCTCTAGGCCTCTCTGAAATCGTCCTGCTGGTCGTTTCTTACAGAACAATAATATTCCATAACATTCATATACCATAATTTATTCAGCCACTCTCCAATTGATGGGCATCCCTTCATGAACCATACTATTTCCAAGGCCAAGTAGCTTTTGGGTTAGTACCACATAATTCCTAAGGGCTGCACTGCATCAACAGTGATATTAAAATGATAATAATAATAATGTGATCTCTTCTTTCATAAAAGACAATATAGAATAGTGGATAAAAAGATGGCCTTGGAATGGAAAAGACCTTGTCCTTATTGACAGACACTGAATATGATGTAATTTGTCATGTAATTTGTCAGTCCTCCACAAAACTCAAGTCTCTAAGTTGTAACGCAGTTGTCAATTTATAATGGTTTCCTCATCTGAGAATTCCAAATGAAATCATAGTTCTAGGCTCCATTCCTATGCTCTGTCTTTTAGAAATCTAGTAAGGGAGATAAGCACTATGCACAAATACCTATACATTAGATAAAAACTAAGACAAAAAAAAAGTAATCACATAAACATTCATTCCATTTAAGAGGGAAAAAAAAACTTGAATCACTTGTGTTACCCTGGTATGAGCTATATAAACACTTTCTATCTCTCAGTGGCCTAATGACTAGAAGAGAAAAATGAGACTGACAACTTTTGTACAATTCTATCTCACTTAAATCCAATTCATGTGAGACACAAGACATCATCCTTGTGATGTCTTTGATATTCTTTGAGAACAAAGGATGAAACAAGAATAACAGTGGCTAAGACTCCATATACCTCCCTTCGAGACCTACATCATAGACAGGATCTTTTCTTACCTTTTTCTGGACCTCCCTTCTCCAATGAAAACTACATAAGTTTCTTAAAAAATACTTTCTTGTATACATTTATTCATATATATATATATATATATATATACATATACATGTGCATATATGTTTTTAGTAGACCAAGATGAATTCAGTTAAGAACTAAATTATACTGGTGTATTAATAAATGGTAAATGACAAAAAATCATATTTTTTTAAATTTTTGCTTTTTCCCCATCTGTTTAACTTTGTCCAAAACATTTGACCTTTTGAGATCCCTGTCAAAAGAGAATATTGAACTAAATGATGTGTGAGATCTTTTTAAGATCTAACATTTTCTGAATCTAAAATTTTAATTATATGTCACTATTTTATAATATGATGATTTTATCTAATATATATATACCCTTTTAAAGAGTTACTCCTCAAAATTTCAGGCAGAGTAACAAAGTGATGGAAAATAAACTGTAGTTTTGCTCAGAGAAGGCTTTATTTTGCCCTTCTTATCCCACTAGATATTCTGGGGATTTGGGGTCCCATCTGTAACTACCCTTTATCTTTTAGGTCATCATGATGTGTAGTTTCCTCATCTTTTTTTCCCTGATTGCTCTGAATTGCTGGGTTTTTTTAATCATTTTTATCATTTTTGCTTTAGTGACTCCTACTTGGAGGTCAGAAATTGTATTAGGTCATACACGTAAGTCAAAATCAATATTCTCCCTTTCTTTAACAGGATGTGTTTCATATACATTAAATGAAAGAGAAATGTCCTTTGTTGTTCTGCCAAATCTTTCAGGTCTTCCATTAGTCTAGGTTAAATTCACTATATTATGAATTTAATTTTGGTTTTTAATATTGATTTTTATTTCAAAAAGGACTTGATTTCAAAAACCTCAAAAAAGGCATCTTCAAGTATTCTACTTTAGCTCAAGCTGAGATTCATGTCTCAGTAAATAGATATCCATTTTAGGACTTTTAGTAATCAGTTATATAAGAAATAACTGAGAATTAGGCTATGCTCATACAGAGTGATACTGGAAATATGGAAATGTAGAAATACTAAAAATATGGAAACTAGAATTTAAAGTAAATATATTAATGTACAGATGAATGAATACATAGATAATAGACAAAAAGTATAGAGAGAGAGGGGGAGAGAGAAGGATGGAGAGAAGGAGGGAGGGAAGGTAGGAGCATGAGAGAGAGAGATAGAGAGATAGACACAAAGAGAGAGAGGAGAGAGAGAGACAGAGACAGACAGACAGACAGACAGAGAGATTTAAATCTCTCCTAAACTTATAGTATTAGAGATCCACATCAGGAAGAGAACTTAATGGCCTTTGACATTCTCCCCTTTACCTTCCCATTTCACTTTTCATCTATCTATCACCACACACATGTGGCCTAGGAAAGCATTTCCTCATGATGCCACCTTTTATATTTTCAAGTCTTCCAACCACCACCACCTTACACCCTATATTACCCTCCCTGTTTTCCAAATAAAACTTCTCCTCCATTAATGCTCTGATTTCAACTATCTACCCAGAAGTAATAATATAGCTCAAACTAATTAGAACTTGATGTTATACTGTCTCAATGGAAATTGATTTATTATTTTTAATACTAGGGTCAGTGCTTTTTTGAAGCAAAGTGGTGCAGTGAATAGTATTCAAGGCCTTGACACTTACCTTAATAAATGTAATCTAGCCTCAGACACTGGTATAACTATGACCTTGGGCAAATCACTTAACCCTATTTGCCTCAATTTCTCCCTCTATAAAATGAACTGGAGAAGAAAGTGGCAAACTGCTCCAGTATATTTTCCAAGAAAACCCCAAATGGGGTCATCAAGTGTTGGACATGGCTGAAAAAACTGAACAATAACAACACTACATTTACTCAAAGAAATAAAATTCTGAGAAGGAAATATGGACCTGTGAGATAGGAAAATGAGAGAAACTTTGGAGGCAGGAGGATACTTCCTAGTATTATTCAAATCATATCAGGGGAGGTGTCCCCTTATTCAATCTAAGAGTAATTACAGTAGTTTGTATTTCTTGTATGACCATATTGTTGCTTTTGCATTTGAGAATATAACTTTTCGCTTTCTGTGAAATGAGTGAATGACAAAAGAGAAGGAGAACAATAATCTAACATTATGGAAAAAAAATTGCCCATTATTCAACAATGACTCTGAGGTTAGAAACCAGGGTGAGTGAAAAGATAGTAATAACCAGGGAGAGAAATCAGTAAGTTTGGAAAAATCATGAGTTTAGGAAGAAGTTGGTGCATTCTGTTTTGACAAGTTGAGTTTCAAAAATGAGTGTAGTAGCCAGAAAGAAATATGGGAGTGTCAAAGACCAGTTAGATTTGGTTGTATAGATTTTTGAATAATTTTCCTAAATACAACAATTAAATCTGTGGAATTTAATGATAAGAAGGTCACCAAGAAATAAAATGCAGAATAAAAGAACAAAACACTTAGGTCAGGGACTTGAGAGATTGTCATGCTTAACCAGTTGAAGATAGATAATGTAATAATAAAGGAAAGTAAAAAGTAACTGGAAAATATAAAAAAAAAACAGGAGAAAGTAGTCAAAGGGTGAATGACTACACAAGAAGTGAGAGTAATCAATAGTATAAAAAGTAATAAAGAGGTCTAAGAGAATATAAAGAAGGCCAAGTAACTTAACTGTGAAGAGATACTTAGTGAAATGGTTGTTACATCCCATGTAGCATGAGCAGAGCTTCTCTGACTACTTTAGACAAGCTCAACACCAAAAAAACAAACAAACAAACAAAAAAACACCTAAATGCTTCAAAATAATGAAGCAATCTCTTTTGTCTCTTATCCCCATGTTGTGTATGGAAGAATAGTTGCATCACTTTAAAAAAGGAGACATTCTCCTCCTTCAACTCTCCTATGTGACAAGTTACTTTCCATTTCTAGACTTCTTTTGAAGAGGATTAGGAGATAAAACTTCCCTATTTCAAGAAAAAATGGCAAGTTTCAAAAATATGTTAGTCAAGGAATATTATGTGTGTATGTACGTACCTGCGGTATGTTATGCTATGTTATGTTATAAACATATGGGATTAGGCAAACCTCAAACTGAGCCTCAAACCTTTCTTTACTACTTTGGCTTTCAGTCCTCAAGGATATATGACCAAGATATAAACATGAAGACAACCTCATAAATTCAAGAATCCCATAGATCCTGAGTCCTTTGGTAAAAACTTATTAGCAACAAGGAGAGTTTCTACATTAGAAAGGATGACCACAGATAAAGGAAAGATCTCAACTTTTGGTTAGCTTCCCATGAATCTAAACAAAATTGTTTGGGCAATGTAACATTACAGTGAAATATGAAATTCCTATTCAGTAGTCCTTATAAAACAAAAAATCTCTGTTTTATAGTATCAGCCACCTAGAAGATGTAAGGTAATTTTAAATTTCTGCATATTTTAATTTTTTGATAATGAACATTTCTGAAAAGATTTTTGCAAATAATATTAACTTTTATGTGAACAAATAAAAACATATCCTCTATCTCATTTATATTGCACATTGAGAGTCTTTCTACTTTTCCTTCTCTATGGAAACCCAAGAGCAGAACTGAACTGGTGGGGCATAAAGCATATGAGAAAAGTTGCCTGACCATTCTCACTATCAGCCAGACTTGCACAAAATTGAGTCCAGTTAGAGAAGATGGGCCCTTTGATGAAGAAGGTTAGGGTATAGTACTACCTCATTTCAGGATTATTATTAAAAATAATAATCTTAGTGCACTAAATGGGTGATAGAGAGCCTGGTGGTGGAGAGGGAGAAGCAGTGAAAATAAGCAAATGTAACAGTAAAAGACAACTATATGAGAAACAGTGAGTAAAAAAGGGAATAATAATTCACATTTCTAGGTTCTACCCACCCAATTTCCTTTTAGCATCCACTATTCAAAATTCTGTTATTCCCTAAATTATTTGCATTCCCATGCAATTACTCCCAACCTTCAAGATGAGTTAGTAATTATTAATAATAATAATCACATTGTACAGAAATATGTGTATATACATGTATACATATACACACCTATGTATGTATATGAATATATATGTATTTGAAAAATAAATGTGGTAAGCACTATTTTTTACTGAAGGGCAAACATTATTTTTAGTAAGACAAAGGAAGGACAAATCACTTCTGCATGAAGAGAACAGGGAAGATTTCACAGAAAATGTGGGTTTTAAAGAGGATTTTGATAGAATTATCAAAGGTTGGGGATCAAAATAGTAAAGTAAAAGAGAAATGCCTGAAAAAATCTTGAAGACAGGAGAACAAAATGTGTTTAAGAAACATTTTGATTAGAACACAGGGCATATGAACATTGTTAGTGAAGAGTGTGAGGAAATTTGGGTTGAAGATAGATTATAGTGGATATTTGAAAAAGACCAGCATTTAAAAACCAGGATATCATATGGATTCATATTCATAGTCTAGGTAATAATTGTGCAACTTTGAGCAAACTGTTTCATTTCTCTAAGACTCAGTTTCTTCAGCTATTAAATGGGATACCTGACAATTTTTAAAATCAATTCCAGCTCACCATTTCTCTTATTCTATAACATGTTCTGATAAACAATTGGTAACTATTGAAGATTTTTGAACAGGTGATAAAGTTTTAGGAAGACTATGGAAGAAATATATATAGGTATAATAGGAGAGAGAGAAATTGACAGAGGAGAAAAAAACTAAGGGACTATTCTAATAGAGGGCATCCTAAAAGACTTTGTGCAATTTTTAAATTTAGTAACTTATAACTGCATTAAGATGCAATTGTGTGACCAGTCAAATCATTTAAATTCTCAAGATCTCAGCATCTACCTATAAAAATGATAGTATTAGACTAGATGAACTCCTCTAAAGTCTCTTCTGGTTCTCAGTCTGTCCTTCTAGATTGCTTTTACATTTGTCTTTTAGCTGATCTTGACTTGCATTCATAATCGATTTCCATCTCTTGTTTTTGTTTTCCTTTGTATTGTTTTAATTTTTTTTTGCTTTTCTATCTATAAGTCACACCTTCCACTGTATTTTTTTTCTTTTTAATGTGCATTACTTTGTGAATCATTTTTGGAGAGAAAAATCAGGAAAAAAAAGGGAAAAACCACAGGATAGGGAAAAAAAAACAGAAAAGGATGTAAACATAGCATGTGTTGATTTACATTCAATCTCAATAGTATTTTTTTTTCTTTTCCTGGATGTGGAAGTCATTGTCTATCCAAAGTCTATTGAGATTGCCTTAGACCACACAATCATTCAGAAGAACCCCGTCTTTTATAATTGATCATGACACATTTTTGCTGTTACTGTGTACAAGATATTCCTGGTTCTGCTTGTTTGGTGTAATTGTTTACATAGTTCATGTAAATCTTTCCAGGCCTTTCTGAAATCAGCTTCTTCAGCATTTCCTAGGAGTTTTAGGTCAATACATTAACTGTGAAAAAGAGGAAAGAACATGCAAGCATGATTTTATTGCATAATATCAAAAAGCAAACAAGTCTCTTTACTTTCACTATTGAATTTACTATTACATTTGTGAATTTTGAGTCTGTGCAACTCATGTATGACTCATTCTTTCTTAATCTAAATGTGAAATAACAACTTAATGGATGGGTAACCTCCTATCTCAATACAATCCAAAACAAATTAAATACATGTTCTTCTCATATAGCATACCTAGTTTATTTTAATATTATTTAACATTCACAGAAGACAAAGTTTAGTACTTTTTCATAACATCCATATAAATTTAATAAAAAAGTAGCATTATTTCCCTTTTGCAGATCAGAAAATTTAGTCAATTAAACAAGTTATTTATGTCATGTCAGTGTTGAATAAAAATCAACTGAGTCCATTATTCAACTGAAACTGCCCTCCCCAAAATTACCAGTAGTCACAACTAACAGTTATTTGCCTTTTCACAATGCTTATTCTTGATTCTCCTGTTATAACATTTGAAAATGTTTAGCGCCTTCTTCTAAAAACCTATTCTGAGGTTTTCATGACACTCTTTTTTCCTTTTTCCCAAGTCTGTCTGATCTTTGCTCTCTATCCTTTGTTGTTTCTTCACCTATCCACAACTGCATATATTCCCCAAGTATCTGTTCTGAGCCATCTTCTATTCATCCTCTGTACTATTTTAATGATCATCTTATTAGTTATCATCAATTCACTCAACTCCCAATTGCAAATCATTCATATAGATAGATATAGATAGATGTAAACACACACATATATGTATGTATCATCTATTATCTATCTATAATCATCCATCTATCTATATCTATATCTGTGTATCAATATCCAGACTTGAATTCCAGTCCTTCATCACTAACTACTTTTAGATATATTGAATTGAATTGAATAAAAATCCTTCATACTAATAAACTTCCCTGTTTACTATCAAAGGTACATCAACTCCTCAATCACTCCTTGCTCTCACTCACCTTGCATAGCCAATCTGTTGTTGTCTTGTTGCTTCACATCTCATTTGTACACTCTTACCTCCACTCATCAGTCTCAATTGGAATTCAAACCCTCATCATAAATTGGTCCTTGTTCCTTTTCTTTGATCTTTTTGAGATATGTACCCAGTAATGGTCTTGCTCTGTCAAAGGCATGAAGTTTTACAGATGTTTGGGTATAGTTCAATATTATTTTTCAAAATGATTAGAATAGTTCATAATTCCACCAATAGTGCATTAGTGTCCCAATTTTTCCATGTTTTCCAGCATTTGTGATTTTTCTTCCCTGTTATGTTAATCAATTTGACTAGCATGAGTCAGTATCTTAATGTTGTTTTAATGTCCATTTCTCTAATAAGTAGTGACTTAGAGCATCTTTCATATGACTATTGTTAGCTTTTATTTCTTCTCTTAAAAACTTTTTTCATATCCTTTGACCATTCATCAATTGAGGAATAGCCTTATTTTTTATAAATTTGGTTTGGTACTCTATTTGAGTATTAAGACCTTTATCAGAGTAGCTTACTACAAAAGTCCTTTTTTTCCCCAGTTTCCTGTTTTCCTTCTAATTTATTTTTACTAAAATTTTACTAAAAAAAATTTTTAAGCTTTGCTTAAAAACTTTCTAATTTCATAAAATCAAAATTATTTTAATTCCCATAATCATCTCTATCTTGTTTGGTCATGAACTCTTCCCTTATCTATGGATCTGGCATTTTTCCATATTACCCAACCAGACTATTTTCTAGTTTTATTCAAATGTTGATTGTTACCCCAAATCTTTGGATTCTTTCAAATATGAGATTTCAAAAATCATTTACTACTATGTTCTCTGTACCTAATCTATTCCTACAATATGCCACTTGATTTCTTATGCAGTAACAGATGGTTTTGATGTTTGCCTCTTTGTAATATAGTTTATATCTGGCTCTAGATTTTTTTTTCTTAGTGAGCTCATTGATGGCTCATTCTTTTTCCTTTCCTAAAGTAGATATTTAAATTTTCTCTTTCCTTTTCTGTTAATCTAAGTTTCTATCACTTAGATTTTTTGTACTGGAATTTAATGTTTTTACTGAAGTTTTACTGGAATGGAATTGGGCAAAATAACTGCTAATAAATGCTTTAAAGCTTTTGACTCATTTTCATCAATGGTGCTTTCACTCTTTTCATTTTTGATACTAGCAACTTGTTTTTTCTTCTTTTTCTTTTTAAAATCAAATTGATCAATTGTTTATCAATTCTAGTGATCTTTTCATAAAAATAAAATCAACTTATAGTTTTATTTGTTACTTCAATTAGCTTTTTACTTAAATTTTATTAATCTCTTCTTTGATTTTCAGGATTTCCATTCTGGTGTTTAATTAAGGATTTCTAATTTGTTCCTTTTTTGAAGTTTCTTTTGTTTAAATTAACATGACCAATTTATTCAATTGATCTTTCTCTCTTTTAATAATGTATGCATTTAGAGATACAAATTTTTCCCTGGACTCCTGCTTAGCTGCATCCCATAAATTTGGTAACATTTCATCGTTGTAATTCTCTTTAATGAATTTTTTTTTGTTGTTTCGATGACATTCTTAATCCACTCATTTTTTTCAGATTGGATTATTTAGTTTCCAATTAATTTTTAATCTAAGCTTCTAGAAGCCTTTCTTTTATGTAATTTTATTTCATAATTAACTGAAAGGAATACATTTAGTATTTCTGATTTTTGCATTTGGTTGTGAGGTCCTTATGCCTTTTATGATGTTTTTGTGAAAGTGCCATGGAGAGTTATTGGGGGATGGGGTGGAGTATATTCCTTTCTACTCCTTTTCTTTTCTCCAGAAATCTATCATAGCAAACTTTTTTTAAAAAAAAATTATTGAACTGAATACAAAATAAAAAATAGAATAGAAAGAGAAAAAGAAAAAAGAAAAAGAAATACAGGATTTTTTTTAAAACTGTTGTCATGTACTCAGAAGAACATCAGGGAGGATCCAAAATATAGAAAAAAAAATTTCATTTCAAGAAAACATATAATAACAGAAGAAATTGTATTCATGAGTGTCCATCTTTCCTTTGGTTCCTTTTAGGTTCTTCTTTTGTTCTCTGCTCTATACTTTTTACTTTATTTTTTGCTTCTTTCATTCCTCCCTACTTCCCCCAAGTAGACTATAGTTAAGCATAGATACAAAGATATATAAATATATATCTGTGTATATATACACACACATACAGATACATATATTCACACCTACTCACACCTATACATAAATCTACATATACACATTCATATATCTACATGCATACATATATATATATAGATATAACCACATATATTCAGATGTATATATATATGTATATATGTATATACATATATACATACACCTGCATCTGAAACTATTAATATGGTTAACATATAATATAGATTCCTCTCTTGATTAAATTTGTAAGTTTGACTTTGTGTAAAATTAATGATTATATCCTTTCTTTATATAATAAATTCCACCCCTGATCCTTGTAGTTTTTGTATAAATCTCTTATTTCCCATCTCTGCTAACTCTTTTACTTTAATTCTACTCCTTAACTTGTCTTGATATTACTTAACTTCCTCCAACTTGTGGATTCCTCCTTTATCTTCTACCCCTACTTTTTTCTTCCCTCTTTATCTCATTCCCATTAATCTACATACTTTATCCCAATCCTGTTAATCCAAATAAGATTTTGTACCTCACTTTATCTTTATCCTATACCACTTCCCCCCATTTATTCCTTTCCCATTAATCTACACACCTTCTGCCACTACCATTGTTCTACACATCTGTTCATAGCATACCTTATCTTTTATCCCTTTTCCATTGATCTACATATCTTGTCCCACTATTATAAATTTATGTCTTTCTGTATCCCAACTTATTTTATTCCCTCCTCCCTTATTTCTTTACAGATTTTGGAAGGTGCTATAGCCTTAATGGTATATGTGTGTGTGTGTGTCTGTGTGTGTATGTATAAAGTATTGGTTATTTAACCCACTCCTGATTCAAGTAGGTTTTTGGAACTATAAAGCCTTCCCCCCTCCTCTAATACCCTGTGTCTATTCTTCCTTGACATCACATTTGTATAACAAAATTACTATTTCTACCTTTTCCAAAACAGTGCTACTTCTTAAAGTCAGATCATAATCAGCTCTTCCCCCAATCTTTCTGTTAAGATACCCAATTACTGATGTCAATTTTAAACATAAGGTATACATTTCCATGTAAAAAAAAAACAAAAACAAAAACAATTTGTCCATGTTAAGTTCCTTCAAACTAATCATTGATTCTGGCTCATTTATGTTAAATTTTTTTATTGAGTTCAGCTTTGATTGAAACAAAGTCCTAAAAATCCGCAAGTTCATTCAATTTTCTTTATTTATTCAATATTATAGATAATTTTACCATATATGATTTTTTTTGGCCACAGGTCTAGTTCTTTTAATTGCCAGTATGTAAATTTCCAGGATCTATAGTTTTTTTTTTTATTGTGGCTACTGTTAAATGTTGTACAATTCTAATTGTAGCTCCAGCATATTTGAATTTTGTTATATTTTTTTGTGTATTTGTTTCTTGCAAAGTTTTCTCTTTGAACTGTGGATTTCAAAATTTGGCAATACTATTCTATGTATTTTCCAAAAAGGATCTCTTTGAAGTGATGATTGGTGGAATTTTTCTATTTCTACTTTTCCTTCCTGTTCTATCATTTCAGAACGGTGTTTTTGGATTTCTTGCATTATTGTATCTTTATTTATTTATTTTGATCACAGCTTTCTGGTAGTCCAATTATTCTTATTTGTTTTTCTTTTTGATGTTCTCCAGATCTGTTGTTTTTCTTAGAAGATATTTCACACTCTGTTTTATTTTTTTGTTTGTTTTTTTTTCTATTCTGTTTTGTTATTTCTTGGTCTCTTATAACTTGACTGCCTTCCCCTTGCTGAATTCTAATTTTAAAATAACTATTTTTTTCTTTAAGATTTTGTATATATTTTTCTATTTGGGTAACTTTTTTAATTTTAATGTCTTCCTCTGAAGATGAACCCCAAGTCTTCCTATTCCCAAAGTAAGCTTCTATGTTGGGTTCTTTTTTCTTTGCCAATCTTTTTTTTTTTTTTCTGAGGATTAATGTAATCTACACAGATCACTTTTAATTGTGACATGGGGGAGGGGGAATGGTGCCTCTAGCTTTACTTCAGCTCTCCCCTCTGACCTGGAACCATCACTCTTATTTGATTTTGAAAATCATTTTTATCTCTTTCATAATTTTTGTGAGGTTTTTGTCCAATTCCCACCCTCCCTTTTTGCCTTGGGGCCTTGTTTTTACTTCATTCTTTTCTGAGATTTTTTTTTCTTAATCTTTCCTATAGATTTTTATGGAAAGGTTCTTTTCTTATCGTTGTTTACACATTTTTCCACCGTTTCTTGATTTTGAATTTTATGTTAATGTTTGGCTCTATTTCCAGTGTGTATAGCTGTTTCAAGCTTCAAATTTTTTTCATACTGGAGTTTTCAGAGCTAGCTCTGGAGAATTTTTAAATGTTTCCAACATAGTGTGATGTGGGGAGAGGTGTGGTCATTATTTTCTTGGTCTTAAATCTGATTAATCCTCAGGAAGTGCTGTGGTCCTTGGGGATTGTATTTGATATTTCTCCTCAGGGACCTTCCTGAATTCAACCAGAAGTGATAGTATCCCTGTGGGCTTCTGCTTCCTTTCTTTACAGAAAGTTCTCCTTTCTGTCTTTGAACTATGATATAGAAGTGGAAATAAGCAATGGAATTTCCAAACATCTGGTCCTGCATCAAGTGCAAGGCCAAGAATACCTTGTAATCTTCTGTCCAATTGCCAGGTGCCTTTCTAAGAATTCCCAAAACTGATGCTGCTTCTGCTACCATCACCCTGTTCCACCATTGGTGTTTCATTCTCATTGGCTTCAAACCAGACTCTCATATTACAGTTATCTCTTTCCAACATCCTATGTTGTCTTGCACTGGAAGAATGTCTCACTTTGAACTTTTGTTGCCTCCAACATTCCAAAATTTGATTCCAGGGGTTATTTTAAAGTTATTTGGAGGATAATGTTGGAAATACTCATCTCAGTGCTTTCTCTACTCTATCATTTTGTCTCTGCCCCAGGAAGTTATAACACTCATTTTCTATTCCCTTTACCCAGGATATTCCCATACTAGTAAAATACTACTGTCTCATTTCTCCCTCTTATATTTTTTTTTAATTCTTTCAATATGCTATTCAAATTTTACCTTGTTCCAGAGGCTTTTTCTATTCATCCAATCTGGTAATATTTCCCCCTCTCTGACTTCAGACTATACTATGTATAGTGTTTGTATTTATCTAGCTGTTTATATATTACCTCATATATTCAAATGTAAACTCCTTGCAAATGATTCTTTAGCCTTTTTTTCTGTTGGTTTACCCAGTCCTTGAACCAGTGACTAGCTCTTAGTAACTGCTTAATAAATATCTTTTGTCCCAGTGTATGTAGTGCTCTTTCTTATATGCTACTATATTCCACATTAACTTTTGGTACAATGAACCTGCTTTCTCTTGACTTAGAGTTTCAAATATTCTTTTAGTATTTATACGAATTCTATATGTCATACTGGCATACATTTGTACAACAAAGCAAAGCAAAAAAAAAATGTTGTCATAACACATACTTACAAACCTTTTCATTGGATTTTTCTTCAGTGAGCTTAAAGTAATTTTGCCAGAGGGGGGAAAATGTGATTTGCTAAGATTCTCTCTGTATGATATTTATTTTACAGAAGGAAAATGAGACAGAATGATGAGTAATCTGTCCCTAGTTATATAACACTATTGTGGAGTCTTGGAACAGTGCTATTTAGCCATCATTCAATTGTACATACATTGTAAGGCCCAGGCTCTATCTCACTCTTCTAACAAATCTTTGTTTTATGACAGTATATATTGTACTTTTCCTTTTCTGAAACTCTACAGTTTCAGTTTACCATTTAAAAATAATTTCTCGCATATGTTAGTCCTGTATCTCTGATTAGATTGCAAAACTCTTGAAAGCAGGAACCAAATCTTGGGTTTTCATTTACTTCTCCACAGGGACTAGAATATTAGGTTCTCTATCTAAATGTAAATACTGATTAAGCAAATGTAGCTCAGTAATCATTGCTGTTTTATCACTAAAATAAATGTTTGCGTGCACACACACACACACACATACACACAAACACACACACACTCAGACCCCAAGTTATATGGAATATATATTCTGAATAAAAACCTACAATTTTTAACTTTGTCATAGAAAATGTATCATTCATCTATGGATAGAATTGACTGCCAATAGGAAATACTCCTTGTAATCTGGGGAATTATGACAAGGTACCAACTTGGATAAAAATATAGAAAGAAAATTGGGAAAATTTCTAAGGCCCATCTAAACTTCCTTTTTCCTTGAGATGATGCAAGATTTCCAAAAAGGCAAATATTTTCAGATCCTTTACACCATAATTAGAGATTCATTTTGGGTTAATAATCTGCTCATTTAATATGCAGATATCTCTCAGAATATTTAACAAAATTTCGACTTAAGATTAATGAAATTTAAAAAAAAACAGATACTTTGGTCAAAACAAGTATTTATGACTTCTAAGTGTTGACTGGATAGATAGAAGAATTGGGCAGGAGAAAATAATTATCTGTCAATTCTTGCTTTGTGGAGGGAAGAGAACTTTGTAGTTGGGAAGAATGCTTAAAAGAGTGGGCAGTGTAGAGAACAGGAGAACAGGGAATATATGTAAACAAGAGAATTAATAAACACCAATAATGAGTCTGATCTAATAGCAACACCTGTGACTGAATTTTACAAGTTTCCTGAGGGAGAAGAAGCACTTTCATTTTGTGTTTGTATAGATTCCAGAAATCTAGTCCTTTGTCCAGAATAATTACTTAACAAATGCTTGTTGCATTGAATTAGTTCTGTGTGCACTCTTTGACATGCTACAAATGTAAGCTGTCCGTAACCTACCAAAGTATATAAAGTTACATTAGGCTATCAACTGTAATAAGGAATTATTCATACTCTATAAATTATGAATCATAACTCAAGATGATATAAATGAAGACCTGAATTTAATTGCATGCATTCAAGGTTGTAAAGAGTATAGAGGACAGGCATAGTTTCAAATTAAGTTTTAGATGGTTTACCACTTCTAAGATAATTTAAGAAATGTCACTCTATTTCCTCTAAGTACATGGCCTGAATTCTCATTTCAACTTTGTCAGCATCTAATTCTTTTGAGAGGCAATATATAATGTACTAGAGAGAGTATTAAACTTAGTTAGAAGACCAGAATTCCAGCTTTCATATATACTAATTTTCTTTCCTTAAACCAATTACTTTATTATGGTATAGTGGAGAGAGCATTAAAGTTACAAGCAGAAGTAACTGGGTTCAAATCTTTTTTAAAAACTTTCTTAGCTATGAGATCTTGGGCAAATTACATATCTCCTTTGTTCTTCACTTTCTCAATCTATAAAATTAAATAGTTGGTTTCTCTGGCCCTATGACCTTCTGGACTCACTTTTCTCATCTGTAAAATATAAATTATAAACCAGAATTATGCTGGATCCCAATATTCATATGTACCAGTGCCCCACAGGTTGTTATTGGTAGCATAGAAATGATATTTGAAATAATGCAATCTGCCAGCAAGTGCAACATAATTATCTCTTGAGTTTATGTAAATCAAAAAACTAAGATTTTATATTCTATGCTTCTCTGAGACCATCTTTGCATATGTTTTTTTTTTAAAAAAGTCATTATCAAACAGATATTTTGCAGTAGAAAAATATCTGGATTTTAATCTAAAGTCCTGGAATCTCCTCTCACTTTTCACACTTATTAATTTCTGGACCATATTGACAAGTGATCTTTCTTTTATTCTGAGACTGGTTTTAAAATGTATATGATTTGAGATGCTCAGCTACTAAAGAAAAAAAAATCAGTAGGGTTCATACAGAATTATATGTAAATATCTCTTAACTAATGAAACATTAGGATAAGTCAGCACCAAAAAAGCAATTAATATGTTTGATGCTTGTGAGTTTGAAATAATTCTTTTGTCATCACCCTGCTACATTTTGATCAACATAATATGGGCAGCCAAATAAAATTTAGCACATTCCATTAAGTGTTACCAACAAGAACAAGATTCAGTTATTAATTAAGTCCCCTAAAATATTTCAAGTTTATTTAGACTATCTGAACAATTTATTTCTTCTCTTCTTTTGAAAAAATTAAGTGTTTAGAAAGATAAATTAATATGGATATATGTATACCCAGGTATATACATGTGTGTAAATGCATACACACATGTGTTTGTATGTGTGTGTGTATTTATAAAACTTATTTGTTCAATATAAATAGGAAGAAAGACTATCATAATGGTCCAATGACTGGAATTTAGAATATGAAGTCAGGAATATGAGTTCAAAATTTGCCTCATACAATTATTAGTTTCTTAGTCTTCATCTATTTCAGTTTCCTCCTCTGTAAAATGAAAATAATAAAAGAACTACCTCCCAGGTGTTGTGAACTTAAAAGGAAATAATAATGTTTTAAAGAGTGTTGCAAACTTTATAACTGCTAGATATTATTATAATTATTATTAAATTATTAAATGTTGGATTATTAGAATTCAACTAATTTCTTACTAAGAGGTCCTTTGACAATATTTTATTTCATCTTACTTTACTTTAGTTGGAATAAATTATTCATTATTTAGCATTATTTAAAATAATAATTATATATAATTAATATCAATAAATAATGCTAAATTAAGATATATGAAAAACCAGTAAAACTTGAGTCAAAGTCCTACTTCTCAACATTAATATCTATGTCATCACATACTGGAAATTTCATGTCTCCATGCCAGAGACAACTCTCTAAAACTAAGACAATAAATTATAGATGAATGGTTGATTGGCTTTGATAAGAGAAATTTCTACAAAAGGTCCTATTTTTATAAATGAAGTTAGCTTGGAGCCAAAAAGAAATTCCCAAACAGCTGTGATGTCATTGATTCTGCTATATAAAAAACATTCTTTATATGGGATGATTATTGTCATACTTTAGAAAATGGCATATGTTAGTCCTCATAAACATTTTTATAACCTCCATATAATAATAACTCATCTATTTATGGTATTTATAGTTGGAAAAGCAATATATATATATATGTATATATATATGTATTGTGTATTTTATACATATGTATATATAAAATTTCATTTCAGCTGTACTACTCTATTTTCATTCTTTCTGTGTCTGACACATAGTAAGTTGTGTCTGATACATAGTAGGTACTTAATAAATGTTCATAGATTGATGATCTTAAAAGTAACTTTCAGTTCTAAAATGTATTATCTCTAAAGATCCTAAAAGGCAATGAATGGTAAACACAAAAATCAGAAAGTAGTATTTACTTCAATCAAAGGAATTTTTAAAATTAATTTTTGTTTACTTAATCTATCTTTAAGAATTCACATTCAAAAATAATTAATACATTAGCACAATGTATACTGATTGATAGAGATGATTTGTAAAAAGAAGAGATAAAAGAAAAAAAAACTTTGAGGGAAAAGGGATCCAAATGTGAAAAATTGTAACAGCTTTTTTTATGGTGGCAAGGAACTGGAAACTGAGTAGATGTCTATCAGTTGTGGAATGCATGAATAAGTTATGGTATATTAATAGAATATTATTATTCTGTAAGAAACAATCAGCAGGATGATTTCAGAAAGACTTGGAGAGACTTACATGAACTGATGCTAAGTGGAGTAGAACTAAGGGAACATGGTACACAGCAACAAGATTATATGATGATCAACTCTGATGGACTTGGCTTTTTTCAACAATGAAGTGATTCAGGCCAATTACAATACACTTATAATGTAGAGAGCCATCTACAGCCAGAGAAACGACTATGGGGACTGAATATGCATCACCACATAGTATTTTCACATTTTTGTTGTTATTTGCTTGCATTTTGTTTTCCTTCTCAATTTTTTTTCCTTTTTGATGTGATTTTTCTTGTGCAGCCTGATCATTGTGGGAAAATATATACAAGAATTGCACATGTTTAACAAATATTGGATTATTTGTCATTTAGGGAGGGAGTGGGGGGAAGGATAAGAAAAGTTCGGAGCACAAGTTTTGCAGAAGTGAATGTTGAAAACTATCTTTGCATATATTTTGAAAATTAAAAGCTATTGTTTAAAAAAAAGAAAAAGAAAAAAGGAAGACACTAAAAAAGTAAAGACTAAAAAATATACTAATCATCTTAGTTTCATTATGTGTAACATGAAGACACTGTTATAAATATATAATACACCTCAAAAGTTTAGAAAAAATTTAAAAGTAATGTAGAATATAAGAAGCGACAGTAAGTTATACCCAATGCTTGTCTCTCCCTTTCCCTCCTCCCATCCCTCCTCTCTCTCTCTCTCTCTCTTTCTCTCTCTCTCTCTCTCTCTCTCTCTCTCTCTCTCTCTCTCTCTCT
>JAJPUD010002306.1:182917-293729 GCA_023553655.1 Myrmecobius fasciatus | reverse complement strand
TCTCTCTCTCTCTCTCTCTCTCTCTCTCTCTCTCTCTCTCTCTCTCTGTGTGTGTGTGTGTGTGTCTGTCTCTGTCTCTCTGTCTCTGTCTCTCTGTCTCTGTCTCATCTCTGTATCTGTCTCTTTCTGTCTCTTGCTCTGTCTCTTTCTTTCTCTCTGTTTCTGTCTCTGTCTCTGTCTCTCCCACACTCACACACACACTTTTTGTCATTATTCATTGAATTTACTATAATTATCTAATTCTTTTGAGAGACATTTCTTTGTTAAAGATTTATCTCTTGAAATAAGAAAGAACTGATATGTGTATAGGGAGTTGAAAACACACACACACACACACACACACATATATATATGCATACACATATACACATAATATATATGTAAATACATAGACACACAGATATGAATATATGTATGTATTCTTTATTCAGCCCTTACCTGATAAGATAATTGCATAGTCAATTTACATATAAAATAAAAACAAAATAGGTTTTCCTCCAAGTGAGTTAAATGACTCTTAATTATAGAGTTCCAACTTATCTCCTTCAAAAAAAATCTATTATTATATTGTGTGATGTGGTTGCTATTTACTATGAACCCTTTGGGGTTTCCTTACTGTGATTTAAGCAACAACCATGAACAGACTCATCCTCTTTGTTGGCATGGAGACAAATCTTTGAAAAAGTAAAACTGAAAACAGTTATTGAACAGGCTACAAGAAAAGAAGTAATTATTTATAGTTTAGTAGGCACCTAATGTAAGCAATATTGTAGCAGTGTTAGAATGGGAAAAGCTGAGAGAAGGACCAGTTCTCTCTCTTAAAATGTTTTATAAGGTTTGCCCAGACAAAGTACTTTAGTGCATTTGAGCCTTTCCAAAGCATTCTTTCTCCAGCAAGCAGAGCAAAGAATGTGGGTTTCATCTGTCCTTCTCTGGTAGAGGTCCAGTGGTAAATGCTTCCACCCAGCTATAATGATATTCCTTTTCCATGCTCTATGTACCTTTGTGCCTCTGAGAAAATGCTCTGATCATAACTGATGTTGAATACAATCATTTCTAGGCAGAAATGAAATGGAAAGAGTTGTAATTTCAACACAAGGGCAGAAGCATGACTTTATATTTTCAGGCTCATTGATGACTTATCTTTCAATCCCACAATTGTAGTGGGGTTTAGTTTTCTTTAAAGATAGCAATTAAAATAGTGTTTTTCTTCTCAAAGATAATATTAACTTGGGATTATAGTGGTGCATTTCATAATTAAGAAATTTTAAAAGCATATTTTGAAAATATTAAATGTAAATTCAGTGTACTAAGCACTAGGACTAAAAAGTTGAAATATACTCAATTTCTGCCCGCAAGAAACTTAATATCAGGCGCATGGTATGTGACAGATATGAAAATAATTGTAATACACATATAATATATGCATAAGAAAATTATACAATATTAAAGCTATGAAATGCATGGTATTTTTAGAATATTATTAATTTAGCACATCATTCAAAATTTTGGGATATCTTTTGAATGCAAATACAAAAATCCTTGGTCATATTTTTCAAAAGAGACAATGTCTTCATATAGGGTATTTAGAAAATTTAGCTATAAATAAAAGACTTTCAAATAATATGTTACATTAACTTATAAAATAATACAGTTGACAAACATGAGTTATTATTATTACTATAATAATTTTATCCAGATGTTTACCCATTGTAAATTAGTTACTGCAGCTTAGAGATCAAAACAGCCCAGAAAGTACCTTAGTCTGCTAATATCTGACTTACTTGCCAAATAAAGATAATTACCAAAATCTATGTATGTTAGGATATAAAACTGTTTATGAAATACCATAGAGAAGTATGATTAATAATTAAGAATGAAATGATCTCAGAAAGCAGAGAGAGGAAGGGAAGGGTAAAGCAGGGCTTGAAAAACCTTGGCAATATTTAAAACTAAGCAAAGTAGTCCAGAGGCATTGAAGGATAAAAGTGGAAAGACTACAAACAGAAGAAAAATGGAAAAGATTTGCAAAAATAGCATTTAAAATACTAATGTTATATCAAAATATTTTTCCATCAAGGATCAATACACTTGGACCCTAATACAATGTTCCCAGATGTATGTAGAAAGAAGGTAGAAATAGTACTAAAGAGAACAGAAACTATAAAAATCTTGATATTGGATTGAATATGTATAGAAAAAATATGCTGGAAGCCATAAACTTATGAGATCTTTGAATGATCAATGTACAAAGAATAAGATACAAAAGGTCTGGGGAAAGTCTGAGACCTTATTAAAACTCTCCAAAAAAAAAGAATAAAGAGAACATAAATAAATACTGACCTATAAGTTTATTTTCCATATTTAATCATTATAAGAGATCTGTAGCTATATATATATATATATATATATACATATATATATATATATGGAAGACATGTTCAAAGAGTGCATTATTGGAGAAAAACAAGGTTTTCACAAGTAATATTTAGCCATGGTTAACATTTTTACAATTTCAGAATTAGATGGAATATTTAGAAAATGTAAGATCCCATGATGTCTATTATTTGTTGATTATAAAAAAAAAAACCTTTAAAGTATAAAACAAAGTGCTGTTTTACACACTTTGTTAAAATGATTGATTTCTATCCACACATTAAGATCATTAAAAAATTTCCTGTAATATGCAACATATGTATCCCTCTTTAATGATTCTGGTAAAAATAAGGTGAAATATAGAAGAGAGAGATAAATACTTGCCAAGAATATTTACTATGCTGACGAAGTCCAATTGAAGTATATATTCCCTATGAAGATTAATATTCTGGTATAAAATTTTGCTTATTGGATGAAGATATTGCAGAGCATTTTGGAAGGTATCAGTAATGACTCAAAAGAGTTTGGCTTGTCTATCCAAGACTAAATAGATGGACAATTCTATTGATCAGATTCCACACTCATTTGAATGCACTTGGCAATCAGTATTTATATCTGGTTTTATCATACAGATGAGAAGATGAGCCAAAGTGAAAAAGGAAAAAAAAAAGATGGGTAGATTGCTTTTAGGAAACTGGCAAGTTGCTGTGTTGATCCCAAACGAACCAGAAAAGAAAAGTCCATTTATGCAGTGCTAAAAATTTATCACTATTGCTAAGCAGGGAGACATGAAATGCCATGCCCTCAAAAAGATAAAAATGCTTATTACATTGAAAGTATAGAAGCTTTGGGTTTTTAGGAGAAAAAAAAAACACAACTAGAAACTATCAAAAAATATTATCAGGGAATTGTATGAAAAGAAGGGAATAAAGGGTAGTCTCATGTTAAAAATAGAAGATTGCAAGTGACTAGAGTGTTCCACTGATAATTTCAAGATATCAGAAGAAAGTAGGGAAAAGCTCTAGCTTGAGGTGCATCCCTTTTGTTGAAATTGATGCAAGACATGGAGAAGAATTACATGAGATAGATAAATATGGATGTCTGGAACTTTTGTGTATTGCAGAGTGCAAAGTGCAGGACAATAGAGACTCCACATATTGGATTTTTATATTCCTTAGATTCCAGATCAACCAAATTCCAAAGACAACTTCCTTCCCTCTGAAAAGGAAAAGCATCTCATCTTGCAAAAAATAAAAGCTTGCTGTTCTTACACAGTACCTATGGTTTAGGAGACAGATGATTAAACTTGAAGTTGAGTTATTGTGTTGAAATCTCACTCCTAAGTTCAATTGTGTAACTATGAGCAAATTGCTGAATGTTTTGTGTTATAAGGGTCTTACCTAGTATTTCATAAATGGCCTGTAGAATCATGGGAGAAAAGTTTGTACACTGGAGCTCACCAGTCAGACAAATGCATATATTCTTAACATATGAACATATGTGAAAAAAGTAAACTGTAAAGAAAGCTTGGATCACATAGCTAAAAAATTATTTACATTATATCTACAAAGGAGTAGAAGAAATCATAACTATTGGCTAGATAGTACATTTGTAATCTGATGGTACTGTTTATGGGAATTGTTATTTAGTAGTCTTTATTTTAAAATAATGACAATACGTTTAATTTTGACAGAAAATAGTTTTTTAATGTATTTTCTAATGTGGTAAAATAGATGTCTGTGAATATTTGGAATAATTGAGGCTGACAGGTATAAATCATAAATGTATCTTACTTCACCTTGTTTTAGTTTTATTTCTCTTCTACTAAGAGTGACTGTGTCTTATTCTTCTTGGTATATATCTTCCTGGTATTTGGCAAAAAATGAAATAATTAATGATTATTGAATTAAATTTAAATGAATTAGCCATTATAAAGGTAGAAATGACTATTTGGTTACTACTTTAAGGTAGTTGATTAGAAAACTCATGCTGAGTTTATTTTAATGGGATTTTTTGTTATAGTTTGCTTTTATGTTTCTTTTCTTTGGCTGTTTTCCAATTCCAGCCACTCCCATCAAACCATCTCTTGTAACAAATATACATAGGAAGAGAAAAAATATAATACCACTAATCAATAAATTGGGAAAAAATCAGAAACATTCCATTCCTGTGTATACATCATCAGTAGAAGAAAAGGGGCAAATGCCTTCTAAGTTTCCATCCTTAACTTGTTTTTGTTTGTTTGTTTGTTTGTTTGTTTTACAATTTAGCCACATTCATTTTCAGTTGTTTTGTACTTGTTCTTTCCATTTGCATTATTGTGATCATTGTGCATATTTTGTAAGTTTTATGATTACTTTACTTGCTTTTGGTTTATTATTCTTTCCATGTATTTCTGTATTCATCAAATTTTTCATTTAAAACAAAACAACAATATTCTAATACCTTTATGTACCACAAACTGTTTGAATATTCACTAATCAGTGGATATCTGCTTTGCTTCCAGTTCTTTGTTTATGAGGTTTATTTTGATTCTATGAAAGGTGTTCCAAAAATTCTCAGAGCAGTTATAGTCTATTAAAATTTAAATCTATTAAAGTTTAAAACTGCAATAAGATTTTTAGAATACTCTATATTTTTAAAATCTTGAAATGACCCCCCCCATTTTAAAAAAAGGCATGATTATTTTTCTGGATTTTAAAATTTTATTTAAGAATAGATTCATATCACTACTGGTTAGAAACATTAGATTCTAAAAGTAGGTTTGGGGGACAAGAATTAACATTTTATTGCAAAGGGTTTTTTTCCCTGCCTCAGGAACTTTCTATTTCATTTTTAATTGCCTGTTTTGTACTTGTAAATGCTGTGGTTTCTCTAAATTAGTAATCAGACTCTGTCATTGGAGTGGGCAATATACAGCAGTACTTTTATCTAAATAGTTATTTAAAATTCTGTCAGATGAGTCAATAGTTTGTTAAGCAAGATATATTTTATTCAGTTCAACAATAATTTAAGATACCCCTTTATTTTTGTAAAGTGAAATGTGAAAGGCATTAAGCTTATATAAGTAAAAAGCTAAGCAAATGAAGATGGTAACAAGTCCTATAACATACAGAAATACATTTAGCTGCTGTTATTTTAAATGGGCAATAAAATAATATAATTTATAACTATTTAAAATATTTAATACTATTATATAATTGCATTGAATATATGAATAAGAAGGAAGGAAGGAGGGAAGAATATAGAGAAGAAAAGAAGGTTAACAAAATCATCTTACTTTAGAAGAAATAATTTATTTCCTACTCAAAAAAAGTATTTTGATATTAATATCCTATTAATTTTTATCCACTTAGTCCTTTTTGGTGAAAATAATTGAACTAACCAAGAAGGAAAAAAAAATCTGTTTATCTCTACCCACTTCTAATTTTCTTTCTTATGTGTTATGCAAGTGTATGTTTTTATTAGTGAAGAATGCCTAATTATCTGGTGGAAGAGAAGAAAAAAATAAAAGTTTCAATATGAGGAACTGAAAGAATGATTATGTAGTGCCTTATATGTCAACAATAGCAAAGTCTGAAAGGAGAGTAGCTTTGGTGATGATGATGATGATGATGATGATGATGAAAAAGGAGGAGAGAGAGACAAAGGAAAAATATTTCTGTTGGTGGTCAAAATGCTGCTGCTACTATTTATATATAATAGTTAATACATACTTTTCCATTTTAATATTTGTGACAAATGTGAATGAAATGTCCCTAAAATTAGTCTTCAGCAGGACCTCAAATTACCACTAATATTCATGTTGACCAAACTGGCTAATAGTGTATCATTCATTAATCTTTCAAATTCCTTATATTGATTTCACATCCCCCTTTATTTTTGCATATTCTGACTTTTCAGTGAATTATTTTTATTCTATCCAATAGTCAACACATGGGACAAATTTAGAATCCTTTTTTTAGCTCTTGAAAGAATTTGACAGCAATTATTAAAGGCTTACTCTTTTCAAGGCAGAAAAGCAGCTGACTAAAGTATATAGAAATTTCAGGAAAAAAAAGTGTCAAATTTAACCCATGAACCATATACAAAAGCAAAAACAAAACAAACAAAAACATCAGAACAAATGTACCTACAAATCCAGCTCCTTTCCCTTGTCCCTGGCTGGAGAGGATAGGGAAATGAGATATAACCAATAGGAGATACAACTCCTATCCCCAAAAGAAAATACTTTCCCTAATTGAATTTATATTGTATCAAATATTTCCTGACTGTCTCTATTCATCACTTACTTACAAGGGAGTTTTTTGGTCTGGGTTTTATGAGGTTAGGCTAGCTAAAAGATGAAATAAATTCACAATACTAGCCTATTCTGAGCTTTGCATGTGCTCATTGAGGAAATAATTCACAAACAAAGAAATAGTCAAACTAATTAGTTAAAGGTTGATGGGTTATATATGGGAAAATCCAAAGAAAATATGGAATATCACCTCCTGGTTTTTTAATAATTATGAATTAACACAAGTAAATTAGTTCAGAGAATAGAGTACTGATCTTGCAGTCAACCAGACAGGATTTAAATCCAACATTTTGTACATACTGGCTGTAGGACCAAAGGAAAGTCACTTTCCATCTCCACACTTGAGGCAATTTTATAAGATTATAAAAATTTTAAAGCAGTATTAATAATAATTTATTATATGTGTACTATGTCATTCACTGGGGATTAAAAAATAAGAATAAAATGATCTCTTACAAGAGACTTCAAGGACATACACACACATGTACATGTACATGCTGTTTAAGATGTATCTTGAAGGAGGAAAATTCTGGGTTGGAGGTGAGAAGGGAGTACATTACAGGCAGAGAGAGTGCCCAATGCAAAAGTTTTTGAGCTAGGAGACAAAATGACATATGTGATAGACAGAGAAAGGCAGTTTGGATGGATTATAGAGTACAGGGATGGGAATAATATAATATGAAGATGGAAATATAAGTAGTCACAAGATTGTGAAGAGCTTTCAAAGCAAAATAAGAAAATTTTCTATTTTATCCTAGATGCAATAGGAGGAAGTCATTTTACTGAGTAGATAAGTCACATAATTAGATCTACTCTTAAGGAAAATCATATACATATATACATATATATTATATGTGTGTATGAAGGATAGCTTTTAATCAAGTAGAATAATAGGGAAGTTATTAAAAGAATCTAGCTGAGATATAATGAAAGGCTAAACTACAATAGTATCTGTATGAGTAAAGAGAATGGTTAGACACAAGAGGGTAGCAGAAATAGGAAGATTTAATAAATGACTGTATTGTGAAATTAAGGAAAATAGATAATTGAGGGTAAGACTGAGATCATGATCCTGAGAGAGTGGAATAAGGGTAGTGCCTTCGACAGAACTATGAAATTTAGAAAAAAAAAAGGGGGGGGGTTGCAGATAAAGGAATAATAAGTTCTGTTCCGGACATGCTGAGTTTGAGATATCTCAAGGACATCCAGTTTGAAATGTTTAACAAGCAATGAAATTCAGGGAAAAGAATAAAGCCAGATATATGTCTATCACTTATCTATATAGGAAAGATATTTAAACTCATGAAAACTGTCAGGAAAAAAATTGTCACCAATGTTTCAGTAAGTGACATAACTAATGCTATATTACAAAAAGCCACAGAAAATGTTATATCATATTCATATGCTTTCCCCTTTTTGAATATTCTTCCCTCACCAATATTTTTGAAAAGGAAATACTTGTTTTGTTTGCTTGTTTTATTCCTTATCAATTTCTAATTGGTTGTGATCTCAGGAAATACTCTAATGACTTGGATAGAACATTTTTAGGTATGTGCTGTTCACTCTTTTAACTAGATTCTCCAAGTTTGTCACTGTACAGTTGAATATAATTTTCTTAGAAACATCTGTCATGCCAAAATTTTAGTGCTATATATAGTGCTATGAGGACAAGAGTCTTGACTTATATCATTTTGTACTTTTATTATTTGGTATAGCAAGTGATATGTCCTTAATACATAGATAAATAAAGCATTTATTAAAAGTTTACTATGTGGCACAAAAATGCCAAGTACTAAGTATAAACATGAAAGCAAGAAAATTGGTGTGCTTTCCAAAAACTCAGTATGTCCAAACAGAACTCACTATTGCCCCCTTGATCCACCCCTTCCCCAACTTCTCTCTTGGAAGGAAGTCAACAATGAAAAAAGTCCCAAGGGGAGAATGCTGTAGGGAAGGAGATGGTTGATGAAGAAAGACAATATAAATACCTTTAACAAGAAAATAAAAGAATATTGTGCATTTTGCATTAAATGTTTTTCAAATCAAGAGGTAGTAACTTGCTTTTTTTGGCTTAAATATTTGACATTCTAGTTCTGACATATTGTAGATCTACTACTGATAAAGAATAAATTTTCTAAAGCATAGAATCCATTCTTATTCCTACGTTTACTTCCATTAATCATAAGCAGAGAGGACTAATAAACCCTTGATCCCAGGTACAAACAAGGGCTTTGTCTCTTAACACATCTTTTATAATTCCTTCTCTGGACCACTAAGGAAAGATTCATTTTGGTTTTTGTATTCTACCATTCACCTTTGGTATTTATTCCTTCTTCTCTGCATTTTTTATAAATTTGAAGAATGTTTAAGAAAAAGTATAAAACATCATTTGAATACTATTTTATTATGGGGTAAGTTGTCAACTAATGTAATATACATTTCTAGTATGCTCAGAACTGAGGCTTTGAAGCTTCCAAGTGATTTATCACATCTGGTACAATTACCCTGGCTGACAAATGCAGAACCCACAGGGTATGATCATACTTATTTGCTGAAATCTCAGCTTTTTAGGTAAACTGCCAAATTCCCAAGGTGATGTCTGAATCACAGCTGAATCTCTGGTGTAGGCACATCTCTATTGCTACAGCTGCTGCTAGTCCCTTTTGAGTACATATGTGGCTCCAATGAAGGGAGAAAGAAGATAAAAGATTTGAAGGCTAAAATATATATATATATATATATATAAATTTTAGCATTTCTTAGAGAATTGACATTCCAAATGTACAAGTAGAAAGGAGAAAATTAATTTAAACAATTCAAATTATTTCAATCTATCAGTCTACTTAAAATAACACCATTTAAGGATTTTGAATAGAAAACCCTTACTAATTGCTTAAGGGGGAACAAAAAAGGCAAGATATATTTTTTCCCATTTTATTTAGAAGTACATAGGAAAACAAAAGACAGAACTTCTTTCAATATATTTTAGTTGGCAATGATAAGAGAAAAACAATATTCTTAGAACAATAAGGAAGGAAACCAAAATGTTAGGAGACAAGAAAAGAAAAATCTTTTCATTGTAAGCTGTAAAAACAACTCTGGTTTTCTTTTGGAAAAAGAATACCATGGTTATTCTATGCAATATAAAAACAGAGGAGGTATGGCTTGTACTGGATCCTTAAAGTCAATGATTAGTTCCTCTATTTAAAAAGAAGAAAATGAAAATCTCCCAAGTTCTCCATGAGTAATATCTTTTCCAATCCCTTTGGAGGTCATACTGAAGGTTTAGTACAGATAAACTTGAGTTCTGAAGTATTTTCACTACAAAAAAGAATCTCAGTTACTCACATAAATACTATCCAAGACACCCACAAGCAATGGCAATTTGTTTTTCTCTTCTTTTAATTGATTGTATGAAATATGTATTATTTTTAGAAAGCACACATGTAAAATGGCTCTGTCAAATCTGAGCACCTCTACAAAGCAAAAGCCAGAAAAGCAATGCAAATGTAAATGTACTCTCCTGCCTGAGAAGATAATACAATATGACTTTGGTAGCTATTAAGATCTGTTGTAGAGGAGTTAGTCTTTATGAAGTAACAAAATAACATTGAGTCCAAAACAGAGGATGCTTATAAAACATATGAACTTGGAATTTTTCCTTCTATCCTTAGGTAGTTGAAGAAAACTGAAGTAATAAATATAAATATGAATGTTGTGTCCCAAACTATAATACAAGACATTTTAATAATGTGGGGAAAAATCAACTTATAGCAATTCTTCTTTTTCTCTCCTATCCCACTGAGAATCACATTAATGACTAGTATCTTAATCAAGCCTGAAACTGCCAAAACTGAGAAATTTATAAACTTTGTCTGCAACCTGTTTCCCAGTCAGTGCTTCCCTATTCTTTTCTATTTTGTCAACTTTAGGCACCCAGTACAATCAACTTAATCCCTGATTTCCACAGATTTAACACTTTCACAAAATGCAGTATTTTCTCTACTTGATCTCACTTATGTCCAATGGGTATAAATGAGTTAATCAGAGAAATCATTAAGGTGGTTTTAGAACCCCTTTAAGGAATGTGTTTATTGCTAGTGATTTTAAGCTGTCCATTGAGGGAGGTAATTTTGGTCAGTGTTCTTTTGTCATTGTTATTTAATACATAGAATCTGTCAAAAAAAAAAAAACCTTATAGGATCATAACTTGTATCTTCCATTAAAGGTCTTGTGTTAAGTCAGGGGAATTTAAGTAAAATGCATATTAAGACACTGTAATATCGTAGGTTGAATTTTGTCTTGGGAGTCAGAGGACTGAAATTTAAATCCTGATTATTCTGCTTACTAACTGTATTAACTGGACAAATAAATTAACCTTCCTGAAACTCAATTCTTGACTTTGAAGGGATATAACTTTATGTCCTATATAATATTATGACATCGTATTATGATTATGTGCATAATATATACATATCTTCAAAAAATTTTTACTAATTCCCAAAACTGAAGAAAAATAGAGATATGTGTATTATAACATATAAACATTCTTTTGAAAAATAAAATAAAATGTTTTTAGCTTTATATTATACAAACTATGAATATTTTATATTCAGAAATAATGAAAATTGGTAATAACATGTATATGAAGGCCATAGTGACTGATATCTGCCTAGTAACTTAAAGTTTGCAAAGCACTTAACATATATCATGTCTTTGATCCCTATCACAATATTGTGATATAAGTATAATTGTATTATATTTTATGGAAGAAAAAATGTGATGAATTAAAATTCATAATAATATTTCATTTTATTATATGAGATTGTATGCATTTTTATATATGGAGATGTATGTGTATGTAGATATGAATATAGATATAAATTCTCTATTGTTCTGAGTCATCTCTCTCTGCTTCTTCATGTTCCAATTTGGTGTTTTCTTGACAAGATACCAAAGTAGTTTGCCATTCCTTCTCCAGCTCATTTTACATATGATGGTATTGATACAAACAGGATTAAGTGACTTGCCCTACTTCCTATAGCCAGTAAACTATCTGAAGTGAGATTTGAATTCAATTCTCCATGATTTCAGGCCAGGAGCTTTATCCACTGTGTCATCTATCTTATGTGTGTATGTGTGTATCTCTACACAAAGATACACACACACACATACAGATAAATAGATAGATGTGTGTATGTATGTATGTATATATATACACATATATATACACATATATTCATTGAGTGAGGTGAATTTTCATTTTCCATACATAAAACCAGGTATAAATCTGACATATAAGAGTAAAGAATAGACAAAAAATCATCTTTTCAAATATAATAATCCATACTTTTCTTGACTTCTTTGTTGACTGTTTCCATTTTAAAATAATGTATAACAGGGCTCAAAAGATCTAATAATTTTCCAAAGGAAATCTATGAGAATTGTTCTCTAGCTTTCCTTGCACTAAAGTGATAGAAATAAAATTTTGAAATAACTACATTTATTTTCCAGAAAGTTTTCCCTGAAACCTCTTTAGTCAAGTTGTTTAACATTCATATTTAGGCACACTAATAACCATTCATTGATAGTTAAATAAAATTCACAAGGAAAACCAGTACATTATAAATAACAGTAAACAAATTATGCCCATTGTTAGAGTTAGTTATATAACTAGGTCTTAATTAATGGGAATAATAGATCCCCTGAAGAAGCAGCATGTATTCAACTTTTCACTATTCAAAGTTAAAATTATGTTTATGGAAATTGATTCCAGTCCAATTGAAATATGTTGTGTGAATTCAAATGATAGCACAACTTCACAGAGTTCATTATTCAGAGATGGCTTTTTAAGGTACCTTTTAGTTTTAGGTCTACAATCCTATGACTTAGTACTATGATTATAGTTTGTTAAAATGTTGTATTTACATCATCGAAGTATTTTTGTAACTACCTACTTTATAAAACTGAAGGAAATACACATACATTTATTATTATAATATATAATAATTATTTAGAATGAAAATTTTAAATAGCTTTATGTTATAGAAAACATGAATATTTAACATGCATAAATAATGAAAATGGGTAGTAGCATGCATATGATAATAATGGTAGCTGTTATTTACATAATTATGAGATTTACAAAGCACTTGCTATATGTGATCTCTGAGCCTTACCACAACCTTGTTATGTAAATAAAATTACATTATATTTTGTAAATGAAAAAGATTAATGAAAAATGAAATTTCATCAGACTCTTTGACTACCCCATGTTGTGTAGACATACATGTATTTTCATATATGTAGATGATGTAAATAGATGCCTATTTTTGGATAATATATGTATTTACACATATATTCATTGATTAAGATGAATTTTTATTTTCCATATAAAAAAACAAATATATATGTAGTGTAAAGGGCAATGAAATGACTAATAATAATAATAATTTTCAAATCCTATAATATGTACTTTTGTTGATTTCTTTCTTGAAATTTTCCATTTTAAAAATAATATATAATAGGGCTCAAAAAATCTAATAATATTTTAAAAGGAACAGCAAGAACTGTTCTCTAGCTTTCTTGCACTAAAGTGATAGAAATAAAATTTTGAAATAGCAATTTATATTTTCCAGAAAGTTTTCCCTGACAATACTTTAGTCAAGTTGTTTAATATTCATATTTAGGCCCACTAATGACCATTGACTGAATATTAAATGGAATTGACAATGAAAACTACTACATTCTAAATAACAGTAAAGAAAATTATGGCCATTTTTAGAGTTAGTTATATATCTATGTTTCAATCAGTAGGAATAAAAAATCTCTTGAAGTGGCAGCATTTTTTGTTTATGGAATTTTGTTTATGGAAACTGATTTGATTTTGATGGAAATATGCTGCACAAATTCAAATACTGCAACAACTTCCAACTTAATGGTGTTCATTATTCACACTAAGCAGAACCTGATTGTATTAGGCTTTGTTCTGGATTTTAAAACTTTTTAAAAATGTTTGTTCATTGTTCTCACTACATAATTATCATAAGAAATGATACTTGATTAATTGAAGCATATACCAAGAATAATGATATGTATTCTATCTCAGACATATTAAAAATCTTATTAAGGAAGAATTAAGATATAAACTAGATAAAACTGATTAACAGCTTAAGTACAGTAGTTTCTTTCATTTTTATCAAAATGTGCCCAGTGAGAAATCAATTAGTGACTTGGGATTCAATTTTCAGCAGGAATTGAAAAATTGGGAAATCAAATACTGATGGGTAATTAGAGAGAATTTTTAAATAAAGAAAAAAGGTCAGTTGATTTGGGTATGACCTATTTTATAGTAATATAGTTTCCTAAGCAATATTTCATGCTAATGTTCCAAAGAAAGTAAATGCAACAGCATAGATAGCAGGATTTTTTTTCTTTTAGTCAGGATGTTTTCATTAAGAAATCAATTTCCATGAATAGATGCCCTTCAATTGGAGAATGGCTGAATAAATTATGGTATATGAATATTATGGAATATTATTGTTCTGTAAGAAATGACCAGCAAGATGATTTCAGAGAGGCCTGGAGAGACTTACATGAACTGATGCTGAGTGAAATGAGCAGAACCAGGAGATCATTATACACGGCAACAACAGTACTATATGACGATCAATTCTGATGGACATGGCTCTCTTCAACAATGAAATGTTTCAAACCACCTCCAAATGTTCACTGAAGAAAGCCATATACACCCAGAGAGAGGGATGCGAAATGTGGACCACAACATAACATTCTCATACTCCTTGATTGATGTTTGCTTACATTGTGTTTCCTTTATCTGATATATCGTTTGTGTAGATAAGATTTTTCTTGCACACCAATGATAAGTTTGGAAATATGTATACATATATTTGATTTGCCAATATTTTAACATAATTAACATGTAGTGGATATCCTGCCATCTAGGGGAGGGGTGAGGAGTTGGGGGGAAAATTTGTAACGGAAAGCTATGTAAGGGTTATTGTTGAAGAATTACCCACACATATGTTATGCAAATAAAATAAAAATTAAAAAAATAAAAAAATAAAAAAAATAAAAAAAAAGAAAGAAATCAATTTCCATCTATCATTGGCAAGTTCACTCTGTTACCCATGTTTTAATAGTCAGGGTACCAGTTAACCAAGAATCTACTTTATAAGCTACACACTTTATTAGAAAAGATAAAAACAGGACTTTCTCATATGGACTGAATATTCTTTTTAGTAGCCACAACGTCAGCTTTCTGCCTTGAAGTCAAGGGTACAAAATTTACAAGGGAATATAATTGAGTTAGTAATAAGATCCGTTTGTTTTCATTATTTACCATATTTACATTGAGTACATTCAGAACATATTTACTTGAAAATTAATGTGAATGTGAGAAACATTTAGAATCACTATAGAGATTTGAAAGTTCTAAATAATGTCCATAAAAAATCCAATCCTAAAATCAGCACATATAATATTTGATATTTGGCCTATTTTAGAGAAATATACTGTTTATTTGGGAAGGAAACATAACAGCTAAATTCTCTTGTCTAGATTAAATCTCAACTAAAAGAAAAAAAAACAAAATAAATTATGAGTATTTTGAACTATCTAAGCTTTTTGAGGGAAAGGACTTTTTAACTTCTTAATTTAAATTTCCCATTTCCTACCATAGTATAAAAGATTTGATTTGATAACTGCTTAATAAGCAGTTGTTGAATTGAATTGAATGGATAGACTCATTTCAATTCCTAGTGATACGATGGTGTCTGTCATCTCAAGGCAGTTAATAAACCTCTCAGAGTTCTGGTTTCTATATCTACCAAGTTGGGAGATACAGGACAAATTATATGATCTCTATGGTCTCAACCCAATTCCAAAATACTAAAATTATGTTAGAAATATATTATTTACATTTTTTCACATAATATTATTTTTAAAAACTCTTTTTAAAAAAAATATGTACTGGGTTTAATAATCCTATTATGTTTGAAATGTATCTCTAAATGATTTTATCATGTATGAAGTGCCCATATAGTTTATATAAGGAAAAAATCTTATTAAATTCATCTTATTAAAAATTCAGAGATAAAATGATTACTGAATGGCTTCTCATTGAAAACTGAAGATTGTGATCTCTTAAATTACTCCTCAATTTCTACTAATGAGGAGGAAAGGCAAGAGTTACTAACTTGATTTGAAGTAACATAAAGACAACATTTTCTGGTCATGGCACTGCTGCTATTTTGCTAAATGTCATCAGCCTCAAAACTTAGCAAGTGACAGATCATTCGCTTTACTTATTTAAGTTATTCAATACCTAGCAATTTGTTTTTTTTTCCTTTTCCTTCTTCTTGCATTTCACACCTTCTTCATATTCAACCACATTTAAAACTTTAATTTGGATATTGATGTCCCCTCAAAGATTTTTGCTTCCCAATTGATGGACTGGTTCAACACCTATGATTCTCAACTTTATTACTCATCCAAACAGAAGGATAATTCAGTCTTATTTATATCTGTACCCACAACTATGATCCACAACTCTGAAATTGTTCTATCTGACCTCAAACTTCTATTATTCCCTTTGTCTCTTTCCTCATCTCAACTAATAGATTATCTACTTTTTTTCAGTTTTACTAGTCCTTCACTCATGTTTTGAGCTCATTTTCCTCACTTCAAAATTTTGACAGTTAGTTGAGCATTTTGAATATTTGCCTTTATTCTTGAATCCTGCACCCAATTATCTTACTATTACATACACCTCATTGAACACAAACTCTTAACTATTTCCACCATTGGTCTTATCCTTCCCTATTTCTGCTGCCATGCTACAAAATGCCATTGGAAAAGGCATGCAACCATGCTGACCATATATTCTACATATTTTTAAATGAATATTTACAAGTTATGATCCATATTGGCCATCTCATATGGACTATTGCAATTATTTCCTAAATAGTCTTCCAGACTCCCATCTCTACCCCAGTCAATCCATCTTCCATAGTAATCAAATTGAAATCCTCTTAGTGCAAGACTGAAATACTGCTCTATTGCCAATCCCACCTTCCTTTATTATAAAATGCAAATGTCCCTACTTGCAATGTATAGTTCTTCACAATCTGACACTATCCTCTATTTTCAGGCTCATGACATATTATTCCCATTTTTATACTCTTTATTCAAATATGTCTTTTTTTCTGTGTCCCATATGTGATATCCCATCTTTGACCTCCTTGCTTTTGCACAGGTTGTCGTCCCCCATGATTGAAATGCTGTCCCATCTCAGTTTTACATCTTGGAATTCTGAGATCTCTTCAAGCTTGAATTCCACATCCTTTAGGAATGTTTCTTGTTTTTCTGAATTATTAGTCCCCTCTACCCAATTCTATCTGTGGGTCAACACACTACCCCAACCCTAATAAAATGTTAGCTCCTTTAGATCTGTGTCTGTGTTATTTCTATATCTGTATATGCAGCATTGTGCCTTGAAAATAGTAAAGAGAGAAATATCCATCAAAAAGATATGTATAGATATAGATATGTATGTATGTATATACATATATATGGATTAAGAGTTTATTATAATTTTCAATATACTTAGTATATTCCTCGATGTCAACAAATAATTACTAATTATTTATAAGGCAACAGGGGAGCATAATGAACAAAGCAGCATTGGGCCTGGCATCAGAATTATGTGAATTCAAATCCAGACTCAGATAACTTCGTGACCATGGACAAATCACTTAATTTCTGTCTCCCTTAGTTTCATGAACTGTAGAGTAGGGATTATAATAGGACTACCCTCAAAAGATTGTTGTGAGGGGAGGGAGCAGCTAGGTGGTGCAGTGGATAGAGCACCAGCCCTGACGTCAGGAGAACCTGAGTTCAAATTTGATCTCAGACTCTTCACACTTCCTGGCTGTGTGACCCTGGGCAAGTCACTTAACCCCAATTAACTCAGGGTGAAAAATATTATTGTGGGGATGAATTGAAATAATATTTGTACAGCATTTAGGACAGCGCTTGGCATATGGTAGGCAGTCAATTTATTACAGTAGATATTTGTTAAGAACCTATTATGCCCCAGGCACTTGGAGTTATAAATACAAACCAAAACAAAGACAAACTTTACTCCCAAGGAACTTAAAATATAATGTTGGGGGTGGAGTGGAGAAGAGAATATATAAAAGGAAGATGAAAAGCTAAAAATTCACCATGATCAAGAGCATGATCTCGGGAGGTCAAATGAAGTCCAAAAGCAGTATAACTAGTGAAAAATAAAGAAAGACAACATGTTAAGTGCCTCTCTAAAGCTATATATCTATCTCACTATCTCTACGATCTATCTAAATGTATATATTTTACCTACTGATATGGAATAGACGTAGATCTGTATACATATAGATCTAACAAGATCTCTGTCTCTTTCTCTCTCCACACACACACACACAAATATATATGTAGAAAGAGAGATATAAATATATACAGAAAGAGAATTTTGCTTTTCTTTTTCTGGTTCTAACAATTTCTCTCTGCATCAATTCATATAAATCTTTCTATGATTCCCTGAGCTCCCCATCTTTATGATTCCTTATAATATAGTCATATTTCACTCTATTCTTATAATACAATAGGTTTAGCCATTCCCTTCTTGAATAATCTATTCTTTTAACATCAGGATCTTTCCATGGTCTTCTACATCATGGAACACCAGTCTCCAAGTAATTAAAATTATGAGTAACTAAAGGAACAATATGTGCACATCTTTCTATTCATAGGTGTGAATATATACATGTACACATTTATATCTATATGTATGTATATATAAATTTTGTGTTTTAGGCATTTTTCAGTTTTGTCTGACTCTTTGGGACCCCATATTGGTTTTGTTTAGCAAAGATATTGAAGTTGACCACTTCCTTCTCCAGCTCATTTTACAGATGAGGAAACTGAGGGAAACAAGGTTTAGTGAATAGGATCACACAATAAGTGTCTGAGGCCAGACTTGAGCTCAGCTCACAAAAATGAGTCCTCCTGATGTCAGGCCCAGCACTCTATCTGCTGCGCCAGACTACCCAACCTATGTATGAATATACTGCAATGCCAAAGGGATGAAGAGAAATCAAATAAAATAATTTTTTACAACAGAAAAAGACATAGGTAGGTCCTATAATAAGAATGAGAGATACTAGTGGATAGCACCAATAATTGTATCCACATGTTGGCAGGAGCTGCAGGATAAGACCCCTAACAAATGGGTAAGAGTAGCCTAAGATAAGAAGACTTGATTGCAATCTCTATAATCAGAGGCAGTACTTCTATCAATATGGTCATGGGTCCAGTGAAAGAAATCAAGATTTTTGAGGGAAGTGAATTCATGAGATCCATGTATTTGAAAGATTAATATAAAATTTATGTAAAGGGTAGATTGCAGGAGAAAGTAACTAGAGACAGGAAAAGTGATTAGGAAATTATTGCAGTAGTTTGGGAGACTATTCCTCATACAAGATGAAAGAAAATGTCTTTATGTCTTATTTACACTACTGATTTATTTAGCAAAAATCTTTCTCCCTAGCTAGCATAAAAGGCATTTTAACTCATCCTATTATATAATATCATGAATTCTAAATGAATGGAGTCTTAGTGAAAGTTTATCCTGAGTAATAAGTTCATCATCATAGTTTGCATTATTCATCAGCTCCATTTCTGATATGCTTGGAATAAAAATAAAAAACATGTTACATCACAGTAATAGTCATGTTCATATATAATGAAGAATATTGTTTATAATGAAGAAAAACAATGAAAGTGGAATTTAAATAGAAGTCCATTTGTTTGCTTCTTTAAATAGTTTAGTTGAAACATGAGCATATATTCCTGTTATTCTATATGCCTCCCTGCACTCCTTGCAACCATTTAATTCATCATAATCAAAAGGAAGCAGTATTATATTTCAAGAATATTTCAGCAAATATTACTGGTGAGAAAAAAGGAAAAACATGCAAATGTATGAATTTCCACTATTTGGGGGGGGGGCGGAGCCAAGATGGTGAACTGCAGACAGCGTCCTCTGTGAGCTCCTGAGACCTTCCATCAGACCCAGACAAATTGAGCCTCCGAATTGGTTCTGGAGTGAGGGCTCCACCAAAAACTTGGACTACAACTCACGTCTATCAAATATATACTTTGAAAGAACTTCTGAGGTCAGTTTTAGACGGGCAGGGGATCGAGGCAGCTCCCAGCGCTCAGATGCCAGTGCGAAGCCGGGGTGCAAGTCCGGGGCTGGGAAGGACCAGAAGATTTTAGGCTGCCAGGAAGTCCCTGGGAGACGCTTGGGCCACTTTGCTCTGCTTGCGGACAGGTGCTTTGGCAGGTCTACCTTTGATAAAGGGTAGATTGAGAGCAGCTGAAAGTGTGGTCCTAGTGGGGATCTAGCCAGATCAGCCACAGACGGGAAGTTAACTCGGCAAATTGCCTCAGGGCAAATTGAAACTGCCGCAGTATTCCCTGCTGGTGACTGATACCTCAGCTGAAAATCATGAGCAAGAAGAAGAGAGCGCTCACCATAGACAGCTTTTACAGAGAGAAACTAGAGAAGTCCCCAGATCCTGAGATTCTGAAAACAATACCAGATAAAGCCACAAAGGTGGACTTAAGCTGGTCTCCCTTTCAGAAGGCTTACCTGGAAGATTGCATAAAGAATCTCAAAAGAGAGCTAGAAGAAGATTGGGGAAATAAATTGAGAGCAGTGCAAGAAGGAAATATCGCCCTGCAACAGAGATGTGAAAAACTGGAAAATAAGTCTGGTGAATTGGAAAAAGTCGCCAACTCACTGGAAAATAAAAATAATGAATTGGTAAAAGACAACAATTCACTGAAAAACAAAATTAGTGGATTGGTAAAAGACAACAATTCACTGAAAAATAAGATTGGCAAAATGGAAAAAGAATGCAATGAACCAAAAAATTCAATTGGCCAATTACAAAAGGAGCTAAAAAAGATAGCTGAAGGAAATAACACCTTAAAAATTAAAATTGAACAAATTGAAATGAATGACTCAATAAGACTTCAAGAATCAGTCAAACAAAAACAAAAAAATGAAAAAATAGAAGAAAATATGAAATATCTCCTAGGAAAAACAACTGACTTGGAAAACAGATCCAGGAGAGACAATCTAAGGATTATTGGACTCCCTGAACGTCGTGATGAAAAAAAGAACCTTGATGCTATCTTCCAGGAAATCATGAAAGAGAATTGCCCTGATGTTTTAGAATCAGAAGGCAAAGTTGGCAGTGAAAGAATTCACCGATCGCCTCCTGAAAGAAACCCCAAAATTAAAACGCCAAGGAATATCATGGCCAAATTTCAGGACTATAGCACCAAGGAAAAGATATTACAAGCTGCTAGAAAAAACAATTCAAATACAGAGGAACTGTCATTAGAATTACACAGGATCTGTCAGCTTCCACATTGAAGGATCAAAGGGCCTAGAATCAGATATAACGAAAGGCAAAAGAACTTGGATTACAGCCAAGAATAAGCTATACAGCTAGAATGAGCATCATCTTCCAGGGAAGAAGATGGTCATTCAATGATATGGGAGAATTTCACCTATTTCTAATGAAAAGACTAGATCTGAACAAGAAATTTGACCTCCAAACACAGAACTCTAGAGAAGCGTAAAAAGGTAAAAAGGAAAGAACTCTCGAAAACTATATCTCTACTAGGGGTATCCTTAAAGAATGGGGGTATAATTTGATTTTACTTTGATAATAATTGAAAAGAAATTAGAGGTGGAAGGTATATCATACTGTAAAAAAGGGGGGGAGGGGAAAGGAGGTAAAATAAAGTAAAAATAAAAAAGAGGTAAAATAAGGCAAAGTCTCATGAAGAGACATAGAAAATCTAATATAATTGAGGGAAAGAAGGGATGGTTATGAGTATTGTGTAAATCTTACTCTCACTAGATTGAGCTCTAAAAGAGTATATCAGACACATTTGATTTCAGGGAAAAACTTGGCCCTCTGTATAGGGAAGTAGGAGGGAAAGGAGGAAAAGAAAGGGATAAATTAATAGGAGGATTAGGGGAAAGATGTAAAAAAGAGGGAGGGTTGTAAAGGGGAGAGGACTGTTAGAGGGAGGTGGTCATCAAAAACAAAATACTGGGGAGGGGGGAAGGGAGTAAGGGGAAAGGGAAGAGAAAAATATAACTTTGGGTAAATAAGATGGCAGGAAATATAGATATAGTCATTTTAACTGTGAATGTGAATGGGATGAACTCTCCCATAAAACAGAAACAGCAGACTGGATTAAAAGCCAGAATCCTACAATATGTTGTTTACAAGAAACATATCTAAAACATAGAGATACATACAGAGTGAAGATAAAGGGCTGGAGCAGAATCTTTTATGCTTCAAGTGAACAAAAAAATGCAGGGGTAGCAATCCTTATCTCAGATCAAGTAAAAGCAAAAATAGCTCTAATTAAAAGTGATAAGGAAGGAAACTATATTTTACAAAAGGGTACCATAGACAATGAAGCAGTATCAATACTAAATATATATGCACCAAGTGGTATAGCATCCAAATTCCTAGAGGAGAAACTAACAGAGATGCAAGGAGAAATAGACAGTACAACTATACTAGTGGGGGATCTCAACCTTGCTCTCTCAGAATTAGATAAATCAAACCACAAAATAAATAAGAAAGAAGTTAGGGAGATAAACAAAATGTTAGAAAAGTTAGGTATAATAGATCTCTGGAGGAAATTGAATGGTGATAGAAGGGACTATACTTTTTTCTCGGGGGTTCATGGAACTTATATGAAAATTGATCATGTGTTAGGGCATAAAAACCTCAAAATCAAATGCAGAAAAGCAGAAATAGTAAATGTATCCTTTTCAGATCATGATGCAATAAAACTCACATTTAATATAAGGCCAGGAGAAAATAGACCAAAAGTTAATTGGAAATTAAATAATCTAATTCTGAAGAATGAATGGGTGAAAGAGCAAATTATAGACACAATAGATAATTTCATCCAGGAGAACGAGAATAATGAGACAACATACCAAAATTTGTGAGATACGGCCAAAGCGGTTATAAGGAATAACTTTATATCTCTAGATCCTTATTTGCATAAAATAAAGAAAGAGAAGATCAATGAATTAGGGTTACAATTTAAAAAACTAGAAAAAGAGCAAATGAAAAACTCTCAATTAAATACCAAATTGGAAATTCTGAAAATAAAAGATGAGATTAATAAAACTGAAAATAAGAAAACTATTGAATTAATAAATAAAACTAACAGTTGGTTTTATGAAAAAACCAACAAATTAGATAAGCCTTTAGTTAATTTGATTAGAAAAAAAGAAAGAGGAAAATCAAATAGTTAGTCTTAAAAATGATAAGGGAGAACTTTCCTTCAATGAAGAGGAAATTAGAGTAATAATTAGGAGTTTCTTTGCCCAACTTTATGCCAATAAATTTGATAATCTAAATGAAAGGGAGGAATATCTACAAAAATATAGATTGCCCAGGTTAACAGAAGAGGAAATAAATTATTTAAATAGCCCCATTTTAGAAAAAGAAATAGAACAAGCTATTAATCAACTCCCTAAGAAAAAATTTCCAGGGTCAGATGGTTTTACATGTGAATTCTACCAAACATTCAAAGAACAATTAATTCCAATACTATACAAACTATTTGAAAAAATAGAGACAGAAGGTATACTACCAAATTCCTTCTATGATACATATATGGTGCTGATAGCTAAACCAGGTAGGGTGAAAACAGAGAAAGAAAACTATAGACCCATTTCCCTAATGAATATTGATGCAAAAATTTTAAATAAGATTTTAGCAACAAGATTACAGAAAGTTATCTCCAGGATAATACATCTTGACCAAGTAGGATTTATACCAGGAATGCAGGGCTGGTTCAATATCAGGGAAACTATCAGTATAATCAATTATATTAATAACCAAACTAACAAAAACCATATGATTACCTCCATAGATGCAGAAAAAGCATTCGATAAAATCCAACACCCATTCCTATTAAAAACACTAGAGAGTATAGGAATAAATGGACTTTTCCTTAAAATGATTAGTAGCATCTACTTAAAACCATCAGCAAGCATCATATGTAATGGAGACAAACTAGAACCATTCCCAATAAGATCAGGAGTGAAACAAGGCTGACCACTGTGACCATTACTATTTAATATCGTATTAGAAATGTTAGCTTTGGCAATAAGAGAAGAAAAAGAGATAAAAGGAATTAGAGTAGGTAATGAAGAAACCAAATTATCACTCTTTGCAGATGGCATGATGGTATACTTAGAGAACCCTAGAGACTCAACTAAAAAACTACTAGAAACAATTCACAACTTTAGTAAAGTTGCAGGATTCAAAATAAATCCACATAAATCATCAGCATTTATATATATATATTACCAACAAGGTTCAGCAGCAAGAGATAGAAAAAGAAATTCCATTCCAAATAGCAGATGATAGGATAAAATATTTGGGAATCTATCTGCCAAGAAAATGTCAGAAACTATATGAACTAAACTACAAAACACTTTCCACACAAATAAAATCAGACCTAGTCAGTTGGAAAAAAATTAAGTGCTCATGGGTAGGCCGAGCAAATACAATAAAAATGACAATACTACCCAAACTAATTTTCTTATTTAGTGCCATGCCAATCAAACTCCCAAGAAATTATTTTACAGACCTAGAAAAAAATAGTAGCAAAGTTCATTTGGAAAAACAAAAGGTCAAGAATTTCAAGGGAATTAATGAAAAAAAGACAGATGAAGGTAGCCTTGCTGTACCAGATCTAAAACTATATTATAAAGCAGAGGTCATCAAAACCATTTGGTACTGGCTGAGAAATAGAGGAGTCGATCAGTGGCATAAGATAGGATATCAGGACAAGGTAGGTAATAACATTAGCAATTTAGTGTTTGATAAACCCAAAAACCCCAGATTTTGAGATAAGTACTCACTATTCGGCAAAAACTGTTGGGAAAATTGGAAACTAGTGTGGAAGAAATTAAGGCTGGACCCACACCTAACACAGCACACCAAGATAAGATCTAAATGGCTTCAAGATCTAGATATAAAGAGTGATATTATAACCAAATTAGAGGAACATAGGATAGTTTACCTCTCAGACTTGAGGAGATGGAATAAATTTATGTCCAAAGAAGATCTGGAACTCTTAATTGACTACCAGATAGATAATTTTGATTATATTAAGTTAAAAAGTTTCTGTACTAACAAAACTAATGCAGACAAGATTAGGAGGGAAGCATCAAATTGGGAAATCATCTTTACATTTAAGGGTTCTGACAAAGGTCTCATCTCTAAGATATATAAAGAATTGTCTCATATTAATAAGAATTCAAGCCATTCTCCAATCGATAAATGGTCAAAGGATATGAACAGACAATTTTCAGATGATGAAATTAAAACTATTTATAATCATATGAAAAGTTGCTCCAAATCACTATTGATCAGAGAAATGCAAATTAAGACAACTCTGAGGTACCACTACACACCTGTCAGATTGGCTAAAATGACAGGAAAAGATAAAGATGAATGTTGGAGGGGATGTGGGAAGACCGGGACACTGATACATTGTTGGTGGAGCTGTGAACGGATCCAACCATTCTGGAGAGCAATTTGGAGCTATGCTCAAAAAGTTATCAAACTATGCATACCCTTTGACCCAGCAGTGTTTCTATTGGGCTTATATCCCAAAGAAATCATAAAAGAAGGAAAGGGCCCCACATGTGCAAGAATGTTTGTGGCAGCTCTTTTTGTAGTGGCTAGAACCTGCTGAATAAATTATGGTATATGAATATTATGGAATATTATTGCTCTGTAAGAAACGACCAGCAGGAAGATTTCAGAGAGGCCTGGAGAGACTTGCATGAACTGATGCTCAGTGAAGTGAGCAGAACCAGGAGATCATTATTCACGGCAACAATACTATATGAGGATCAGTTCTAATGGACATGACTCTCTTCAACAATGAAATGCTTCAAACCAGTTCCAATTGTTAGGTGAAGAGAGCCATATACACCCAGAGAGAGGGATGTGAAATGTGGACCACAACATAACATTTTCATCTTCTCTATTGAGGTTTGCTTGCATTGTATTCCCTTTATCGAATTACTCTTTCTTGTAGATATGATTTCTCCTGCACAATAAAATGATGCAATAACTCTACGTATATTCAATTTCTTAAGTATTCTAACATAATTATCATGTAGTGGATATCCTGCCATCTATGGGAGGGGTGGGGAGTACGGGGGAAAAATTTGTAACAGAAAGCTTTGTAAGGGTTAATGTTTAGGAATTACCCATACATATATTTTGCAAATAAAAAGTATTAATAAATTTAAAAAAAAAAAGATTTCTACTATTTGGAAGTGGGTACCACACTATTTTACTCTCTACTTGCTTGTGTGTTTATTTGTTTTCTGTGGCATTTTAAGTACAGCGATTCATTGCTTAGAGTTAGAATTGATAAAGTTATCTTATCATTCGATTTAAATGTTTCACTTAATAAAAGTTTTAACAAAGATATTTATTGTCATTTATAGCTTTAATGCTTATTTTCTCCATAATTTTCTATCTTAGGCAAAGATCAAAAGTGCTGACATTTAATTATATACCAAGAAGAAATAGCGTTTGTATAGTAGATGGTCATTGAAATTGAAATCAGAGAAGTCAAGTTTTGGTTATTTCCTATCAGATTCATCTCTGACCTATTTATGAATGGATGACAAGATAATGTCCCCTTGCTTTCTTGATGAAGGAATAATGGTTTCAAATAACTCTTATCAAATTGAAACCTCTTAGCTCATCTGTTTAACCTGTTTAAAATTTTAATACATTGTGACTGGTGATTCAATATTAATCTTAACTTTAATACATAAATTGGCGTTTTAAATACTGCAAATGCATTTAGGTATTTCATAGAGTTCCCCCTGAAAGTAATTATGTCCTCATTTAAATCTCATGCCTTGTGAGGAGAATTAAATAAAATAGAATTGTGCAGCAATTATTTCTTAAATGGTTCCATATGTTGGTATTCTATAACTGACACAAAGAATGGGGAAAAAAAATCCAAACTCCATAAATTTCTCTATATGTCCAAAAACAATTTATTTCTGTGTTATTGCTGTTGTTGTGGTTATTGTTATTGTTTGTCCTTTATTATCAAAAAGGACCCTGACATCAGGGAGGGGATGCCATGACATTCAAGAGAATTGGATTTAAGTGAGGAAGAGCTGGGCAAGGTCACCTGTCTCACTTTTCCCTCCAGAGCCATCTGGATCCAACTGCAAAATAGAGATCAGGATCACTGGAAGTGGCCCTGGATACAATGGGAGACCTGAGCCTTTTTAAGCCGAAGTCTTGAACTAGTTTCATTCTGACTGAAGTTGCTGCCTTTCGATGATTAAGACCACATAGCAATTGAAACAAGAATCTCCTCTCTAATTTAGTCCTAAAAATCTAAATAAATAAATGGGATTTGACTTGTCTGAATTTTGGTGGAATCTTCTAATAGTATTATGGGGAATCTAGCTGATCCTGCAGGATTCTGTTATACCTTTGACAGAATACAGCTAGGGCCTGAATAGTGTGAATAGTGACTACTGTGAAGTGGTCCCATTATTTGTCACAATATTTTCCATTAGCTTGGAACCAAAAATAATTTTATATATTTTGAACAATGTAAATTTGAATGATAAGACCACTTTACAATATTCATAGTTGGCATAAATTGAAATTACTTCAGCCATAGACTGATTCAGAATCATTTGTAAGTAAAGATAATTCAACTCTGTTATTTGAATAAAATGTCAGGTATAATGATTTTAAATACTATCTTAAATGAAGTATATCACATACCTAATATTAACAATAATTTATTTATAAATCTGTAGTGGTAACATTGTACTACATATGAACCATATAGATAAGTACTATAGCAAACATCATTATTTTGTACATATTTCTCTACCAATTTTTAATTCAAGAAATGTTTCCTGAATTTGTTCCTGTGGAGAAAAAAATATATTAAAAGTATTTTCTTGCCTGGTTTTGAAACCATAGGCTCTTCACCTATCATACAAGAATGTACCAAACTGTAATGTTCTAAGCTGTTGTGAGTTTAACCTTAAATCTTATATAACAGATATTATAGGTGTTTTGTTTTGTGAGGTATGGAGGAATGATACATTAAAAATTAATTCAATATGACAGTAAAATGCAATAATAAAAACAAAGAGAAATCTATTGAGCCTGAACTACCTTGATCAGATTTTATCTATTACTTAGTCAGTGAAGAGTTTATCATTTTTGGTAAAAATAAATTTTACTAAAAAGGAAAAATTAGGACATTTTTATGAAGTTGTTTGGAAAGAGCAAGTGAAGCTTCAAGATGGATTTTGGTGACAGAAAGCTTGACTCCGTGGTTCTATTTCTTTATCACATAAATAGTTGTGCATCAAGAGATTTTGTTCATTTTCACTAAACCTTCTCAGTAACTGATCAAGACAAGTCTTTGTATCTTCCCTTCCTCAGAAACATAGTAGAAGTGAAACATTTTATAGAATATATAGGCAAAAACACAATTCAAAATTTGTCCAAGCTCAAACTTTTAAGTTGATAACACATTCTAGTCAGTTTCTAAACTTTTTGATGAGATTTTTTTGGGGAAGGGTTAAATCCAGACCTGTTATCTCTTTGGGCACTACTGGAAATTCCCTTCTTTGGTGCAGAATACAAATTACTGATTTTTATTCCATGCTTTTACAATCTTGCTTAGGGACTCTGAGGTGTTAAGGAACTTGTCCAATTTCACATAACCAATATATATCAGTGATAACACTTGATCTTGATTTTACCTAAATCAAAGCCTGTCTTTTAGTTAAAAAGTCACTCTGACTTTTCTAACTTTCCCTGATTTTTTAAATGGTATTTAAAGACATTTTAATATTTCTTAACTCTTGTTTTTTTTTCTGGATACTATCAAGCATTTTATCTTCATTAAATATTAAAAAATCTAAAAGGATACTTTTTTATGATTTGGTCAAATTAGTTATATTCAATCAAGTTTATTTTAACCCTCACTTGAAGGTTAAAATTATCTAATCCCCAAAGTCATGATTCCAGTATCCATGTTCTGAGAATAATGAACTGTGCACTTTTACATTGACTTAAAATGTTACAAGTAATAATTACAAGTAAAAATATTCTAGTAAAGAACTATAAAAGTATCACAAAATATCCAGTGAATTAAAATATCATGTATCTTTGTAACAACCTTCTTTAATAACTAAGAACCCTAATTTCTAAAATCAAACAAGAATCCTATGGAATTAGTATTATATCTACCTTCATAGAACTGTGAAAAGTATTAGCCTTGATGGAAGAGAATAGTTACAAGTAAATTTTCAGTCATGAGAAAAGCAAATGTGTTTTATGAATGTTTTATACATCCAAGATTATAACTATCCATTCCCAGGGCTATCTTTTCACTTTTATAAGTATATTTTATGTGCCCAAATAGCAAGTGTATCTGAACTATTGACTGTGAAGTGCCATTTTGTTTGGTGCTATCAATAAATGATGGCAGAGCTTTACAGAATCACAGAATACTGAAGCTAGAAGAGATTGTATATTGTTTCTATTCCAGTCCTCTAATTTTACCAATAAAAGTTGCAAAGGTAAAGTGAATTCCCACCAACCAGCCAAAAATCACATAAATGCCAAATGGCAGACCTAGTTTTCATAGAACAATAGGAAATGAGCTTGTAAAGGACTTAGGTGACCATCCAGTTTATCACCATCTTTTTCCATATGAAGAAAATGTGGTTAAGGAGAAATGATACCCTAAAGCAGGTGGAATGTGATTGATGATATTGATGGGTACAATTATAAGCAAAAAAGAAAACTGGGTAAATTAAACCATATTTAAACTTCTCTATTACTAAAACCTGATTTGCTTTATATAATCTACTATAGATAATTATTGTCAAAACTGAAGTTAATTTATAATTACTTGCATTTGTTTAACTCAAGTCTTGAGAGCTCAAATGTACCTGTATTGTGTAAGAACAAGAATATATTCACTTCATGATAACAGGGCTGCCAGTACTGATGGGAAGATCAGTGTCCATACTGTTTAGCATATACTATATGCTAATTGCTAAATTTTTGAAGACACTGGATCTTCTTTCCACTATAATATTCTACAACGTAAAATATAGGCTCCTTGGAGACACTTTTATTTTTCACATCCCTAGCACCTAGTACAGCTTGTGCTTATTTCTATCCTGGCACATACTAGATATTTAACATATGCTTGATTACTGATTGAATACTTTGATTATTGACAAGATGCCTGAATGCTTGGCACCTTGTAGATAATGTTTATTCAATTGAATTGATATGTATGAATGCATAGTGACTAACTTAATCTATCACTGCTTTCTCACTAAAATACAAAAATACTTTCTTCCTCATTAAGCAAAATAAAACAAAGTGTTAGAAAATATCCCACAAATTTTAATATTAAACATAATAATTGCATAGAAATTATTATAGTCTTTTGAACTTTTATTGAAACTTATTTTACCAGGGTAGAATCATTCTGTTAAAGTTTTAAGGCTACTCCAAATAATATATAATTCAGTATTAGTGTGCCATATCTCTACTCACAATTATAATTACTAAGATTTCTTTGCCTCAAAAATTGGATAACTCATGCCTGTTTCCATGGAATATATGAGACACGCGGGAGAACAAGAAAAGGAATTCATCATTTACTGAGCAGTTAAAATGGGAAACTGAGGAAGGCATCATATGATTTCAAGTTAGGTCTTAGGAGTATAGCAATTTATGCTTTCTGATTCAGTGACAGGGAGATGTATTAATATTTCTGGTTAATCATTGATTTCTTATAAAAAACAAACAATTGAGTATCCTATAAAAGATAATTTTTAGAGACAAAATATTTAAATAGTGTTAATCTTCTCTCTCCTTGGATACATTATAGCTAACTACATATATGTATATGTAATATTTGTTCTCTATGTATGTATATGCATTTATGTTTCTTTTAGAATGGAGTAGCTAGGTAGTTCAGTGGATAAAGTGCTGGGCCTGGTATCAGAAAGATCAGTGTTTAAATGTGCCTTTTTACACTTACTAGCTGTGTGAATTTGATCAAGGCAAACCTCTGTTTGCCTTAATCGACTGGAAAAGGAAATGACCAACTACTGCAGCATCTTTGCCAAGAAAACCCCAAGGACAGTATTGGTGTGCTATGGTCTTCAGATCACAAATAACCAGTTGATCAAAGATCAATTCTCTGGAGAGGAGCTGGAAAGTAGAGATAGATCCATTCTTTGTATTTGTGTGCCTAACATCTTAGCACAGTGACTAGAACATAGTAGGTACAACAAATTCTTGTTAATTAATTGAATAAATAAAAATGATGGGGTGTAATGCTCCTAGAGAAACTGAGGCAGTATCACACATTGGAGATTAGGAAATATTTTATTGATGTTAATTGAGAGTTTGGAATCCATAGCTATGGATTAGGACTGCTGGGACTCATGTCTCAAACCACACAGTTCATTGGGATAGACTGGCAGCTATTAGCCAGATGTCTGGATCTCAAGTATCCAGCAGCCTATTGAGGGGTATCAAGAATTTTATTAGTTTCCAATGCTCAGGGGAACAAAGAGCTCATGGGGCAGAAGGAGGAGTTGGGCACTGGGGGGATTGGAATTCAAGGAAAGGACTATCAATTCATTTCTGACAGGTTGGGGGTATGGAGGAAGGATTATAAATTCTGCTAAGTTTGGGAAGAAGCTAAGAGACATTGTCTGGGGCCATAAAAATAAGGGGTATGTCTAGGTATTTGCGATGGGCCATCTGGAGTTTTTATGACTCTTTGGAATGCTAGCCCAATTATTCCTGATGGTGAGGGGGGGGGAGGAGAGTTGCTATGGAAGCAGAACAATTAAGAGATAACAAAACAGAGCAAGTGAGGGAAACCAACACATGGAACTGGACACAGCAGGGTGGAATTTTTGTCACATCCCTCCTTCACCCCTTTCTCTGCAATTGATATATTAACAGAAAGCAAAAGATATAATAGAAATAATCACATGCTAACGAGTTTACAAATTAGTAATTTAGTTATCACTTTTTATGATTAAATTAAAGGGAGCTATATCATTGAACCTACCAAAAGTGTAGAGTTTAATAAGGTACCAGCCTTAGACACATCCTGAATTTTTGTGTTTTGAGTTAGCAGTAGAAGAATTAGATCTTTTGGAAGGAATAACTTTTATTGGATGGAAGATATTTATCTAATTCTTACCTTATCACTAATTATATGGCTTTGAAGGAGCAATTGACTAGTTGCACACAGCAAAGAACAAATACTCACACATCAGATGGATTTAAATAAAGAGAAGTAAACATTTAAGGCCAGAACTGGACTTCTAAGAGATCAAGCTATAGCCTTGAAAGGTAGCCCTGGCAATTGAAATTTGAATTGCTTAGAGGATTTGAAAAGAGAGAAAGGATAGCTAAGTACTAAAACACTGAATTTTTAAGTTTTTTTGATTATGTGTTTTTCTTAAAAGTGACTTAGACAAATAAACATTTATTATATACCTAAGATATACCAGGCACTATGGTTAAGCTCTGTCATACTATCTTTAAATTTTAGGTTTATAATCAATCCTCCCACAGATATTGTAGATATAGTGGGAAGCTGTGCCCCAGTATTATAGGGGGATTGTATTATTCTTATTATATCATTTTAGTTGTTGTTATTTGTCCTTCATTAATAAAAAGACTGATAGCATCAGAAAAGTGATGCTAAGATTTGCAAGTGAATTGGATTTAAGTGAGGGAAGGGCTATCCAAAGTGGCCTTTATTCTCCAGAGCCATCTGAGTCCAGTGGCAAGCTATAGATTAGCTTGCCTGGAGATGGCCCTGAATATGAGACCTTGGCCTTTTTAAGCTAAGGTCTTTCCTAGGTGTCAGTTTCTCTGAGGCAATGTCCATTCACTGATTAAAGATAGATAAGAAATAAGACAAAAAAAGGGGGGGGGCTCTTTAAGAAAAAAAAAAGCAGTCTGGGAGGGGAGTACCCTTAAATTTTCTGGCCAAAACAGACATGATTGTAAATTCTTTTGCTGAAAGCTAATTGCATCTACTTGTTAACAATTAGGGGGAAGATGTACTAATGGGGATTTGTGAGTTGTAGAAATAGAATTGGGTACCCCAGTAGAATTTTGAAATACTTATTGTATCCTAGGAAAGGTAATTAAAGAGACTGCTGTGAAAGGATGCCAGCTTAATTATTTAACTTCCATTATCATATGATTTTTAATATTTACTTTTTTTCCATATAATGTCTGAAATTTCCTTGAAATTATACATTTGAAAGGTTAGCTCATGTTAAATTGTTAACTCAGCCTTCCACCTGAAAAGAAATATGCTTCCATTGTGAGAGTAGAGTAGTGACAGAAACACTACTAGTAAATGAAAGCACTTCATTGTGACCTTTCACTAAACAAGCACTTATAAATTGTAATTGCCTCAGGATACTGTGTGTGACTATTACATTCACTTCCACCATAATTGTACACCTCTTGGAAAAGACATGTCATACATCATAGGCAACCAGTTAAAATAGTTCAGTATGATTATAGCTAATTAAATAATACATATGCCCCCAAAGATGCATTCAAGTAATGTTCAAAGCATGACTAAAACATATAAAAAGAATGAAAGCCAGTGTTAAGGGTTAAGTACCATCCTTGATCTTTCTAAGAAAAACACTCTTCATTGTCAACTTAAGTCCTACATGTTAATTAAATGCAGCATAAAAATTAAGCCCTACTTCACCTTTTTCTTTTTCTAATGACATACTAGCAAGAGTTCTCAGCCCTTTATAGTGTCTTAAACCTCAGAGAATTCTTGGTACATCTAAGGTCATGGCAGGAAGAGGTTTGATTGTCATTTCATACAAATGATTATTTTATTTCTCTATATATTATGCCCCTTAGTGGTTATATCCTGAGTGCATGACTTTGTGAGTTTTTTTTAAAGGAAATGTTGTTAAAATCTTTAATATATTTAGAATATCACTAAAAAAAAAGCAATGTTTTGAAAAAAAATCAAATAGCTATGGAGTTACTATTATTTATGTTCTGCTGATATGTCTGTTGGAATAATTGGACAAATAGGATTTTGGGCAGTGATGATGGTTTAATAATCTTAAAATGAGAAAACTTGGATTTTAAGGTCACAAAAGAACACAAAGTAGTTGTTTTTGTTGTTGTTTGTATCCTTCTAAGTTGTTTATATTGATAGTTTCTTGAGTGAATTAGGAGTAATTGCTATTTATAATTCTTAACATTATTGGACCTACAAAACAGTAGAAATTTTAAAATCTAGAAGTGAAGAGGAGAAGGTGAATATAACTGGGGAAAAAATGATATTAAAAAAAATCCAGAAATTTTCAAATCTCCCCAAATGTTCTAAAACATGCTAGTTACTAAGGTTACAAATAGAGATAGAGAGGAAGAGCCAGATGTGTGCTAGAGCTAGTTCTAACAAGCTCCAGAAGCTCATTGTTAAATTTTCATTAGTAGCTTTCAGACCTCAAAAATAGAATATCACTATAAATCTTGACTTAATTTATTGTTTTATTAAATTTCTATGCTTAACAAAATGTTAATTCAGATTAAACTTAAACATTCATTGCATATATTTTCCCCTAGTTATTAAATATTTATAAGCAGACCTCTGTATGAGTGACTGAGGCCCGGCCCGGCCATGCACATGCCTCCGTGTCATTCCCCGCCTGGTCTCTGTCTGCCCCATGTGTTACCCCAAACCTAGATGTGTCGAGCTCTGAGCTCCCAGTGGTCGTCCAGCTCTCCCGATCCTCTGGGTCACCCCTCCTGGGGATGGCATCGGCCCCCTGTGCTGGGGAGCTGCGGGGGGCCGCGAGAGTGACCGGCTGCATGCATCTCCAGCAGGCATGGATTGTGGATGTTGTATGATCTCTCCTCCCTTATTAAATAAGCTCACGTAGACGATTTCTAGAGTTTGATTCCTTACAGTACTAGAGCCGTATAGGGAATGCACTGATTGCATGTTAATTGTGGCAGGAATATCCTCAATGTCTCTTGAGTCTACATCCTCTATTAAAAGCTGCTTGAGTTTAACAAAACTGCAGTAGAAAGCTCAAGGAACAAAGTCATTATCATATATAGATGTAGAAAAATCATCATTTTCATCAAGAATAGTGCTTTAATGTTTTCAAAGTGCTATCCATCCATTATGTTATTTTAACATCACAATACTTTTGAGAAGAGTATAGTATCTAGCATGTAATGAGCACTTTGGTAATATATATTGAATGATTAAATGATTTCTTGTTTTATTGAAAAGCTACCTTAAGCATAGAAGAGGGAGTGATTTGGGAGAGAAATCAGACTACAATCAAGCAAAACCCAGAGGCCTGGCTCTGTTTAGAACTGGGGTGCATTAGGAACAACAAATCTAAGAAGCTGAATTAAAAGTATGAAAGCTGGGGAGCCAAATGGAAATTTCAATAGAGGAATTGTGCCATAGATCTGGAGTTACTTTGAAATATTTCTATTGTAAAATGTCTCTTTTCTGATGCTTGTCCAAAATTTCAAGTCTCCTAGGACAGTGTCAGCTCCTTAAACCTGGCCAAGTTCACCATGTCACTAGACTGGAAAAATTATTTTTAGAAAATACAACAAGGGGGCAGCTAGGTGGCGCAGTGGTTAGAGCACCAGCCCTGAAGTCAGGAGGACCTGAGTTCAAATCTGGTCTCAGACACTTCCTAGCTGTGTGACCCTGGGCAAGTCACTTAACCCCAATTGCCTCAGCAAAAAGCAAAAAAAAAAGAAAAAAAGAAAAAAAAGAAAAGAAAATACAACAAGAAACTTATGTAACTTTCTTGTTTTATGGATGATTTTCTGACTGTCCTTCTATCACAGGGAATGCATTATTTCATTTTTCCCTCATGGATCCATTAGTAAAATGGGACTAAGAATCCCAATAGACAAAAGGAGACTATTGGAAATAATCACATAATTAGACAACCCTTTAGAAGAATATTTTAATACTATATATGTTTCTTTCTGTGATAGTATGCCACATTTGGAAAAGCTTAGTGTTCCAAAGGACTTGTGCTGGCAATTCTTTCACCATTTTTCCCCCTCTGCCCTCATGCTCAGAATGACCTTCCAATGTGTTATAATTATAATCTGGTATTACGCCAAAGGAATTTCAGCATGTCCTTTACAATTCCAGTTGTCTTGTTAAGAGAATTCTATTGGGTCTATCAACATCAATTATTATTGATAGAGTATCAGCAATGTCTATAGCTTTTCATGTCCATGCTTTGCATTTAAAATTTAAGTGATTACCAGAGCTAAAATAAAACCTGCCTTTTGTATTGCATTATTCTTTTTTGTAAGTTTCCTTGTTTCAGTTTTCCCTCTCTCATAAATAAAACATAATATTCTTTCAAAGTTATCAGTTTGTTCAGCTGAACAGTATGCAACTTAGAAGAGGACACATCGGAAAATATACATGGTGGATAAATGAATACATATGAAAATTCATTTGGCTCCTACATGAATCTATTAAATGTGCAATGTTGAGATATTTTCTTTAAATCAAAATACCTGTTACTGAAGTGGGTATATTTGCTTACACTGCATAAAATAGTGAATGCATGTTGTAAAGCTCATTTCCAGAAACACATTCTTTCTCACTTCTCTTTCTAAATTAGTACTTGCTTTTCTGTACAGATTAGTCTTGAATATAGAGAGCAATAACCAAGAAAATGTTTCAAAGTTTGGTTGACATTTCTGTGTCAGAGGGAGGCAAATTACCAGTGATATATAGATGATAACATGGGCATCTGAAAGCAATCTATTTTTTTATAATAATGATAATTAATCTTTAAAGGTAAAAATTAAATTTGAATACAATCAGTGTTATTATGATTTTTCTGTAGTTCAAAAATGGTTTGGAATAACCTTAGAAAAAACTCATTAGCAGCCTGTTGCAAGTAGAATTCATTGTGGGTGAATAGAAAAGAAAGTTGATTTTACTTACTTTGCTTAAAGCAGTACTTCCATGGGTGGTAGATAAAATGACATGGAACCCCCAAGTGTCATCTTATGGTTAACCTTCCAGACTTTCCTCTAAGTGTGATATAAGGATTGGCCAAGGTTTGAAGCAACAAATGCTCCGAGTAGAATTTGGACAAGTGCTCTTCCATGTTTACCAGAAACTATAACTATACAGAGAGAGACAGAGACAGAGAGAGAGGGAGGAAGGAAGGGAGGGAAGGAGGAACAGACAGAGAGACACAGAAATGGGAAGAAAAGAGGGAGGAAGGGAGAGAGGAAGGAAGAAAAGGAAAGAGGGAGAACTTACAAAGAGAGACAGAGAGAGTGAGAAACAGAGAAAGAGGGATAGAGGAAAGGAGAGAGAAAGAGAGAGAGAGAAATCTAAAATAAAAGTATTTCTCAATTACTGCTATTTCCTTTTTCTCTTCTTGATCTCCAACCCTGAAAGCATGAAAAGCTGAAAGATATCTTTGAGGTCAACTAGTCCAGTATTTTTATTTTTTCATTTGAGAAAAATGTGATCTAAAGAGGTTGAACAATTTGACCCAGGTCATTCAGCTGTCTGGGTTCCAGAGTTATAATTATTACTTAGTTCCTTTGATTCAAAAACTAATGATCTCAAAGGAGAATAGAAGGGCATAAGGAACAACCATGACTGTTGCTATAAAGATAGACTTTTACCAAGGAAACTCATACAGTCCTATTACTCCTTCAAAATAGCTATATAGAGTGTCATCACAAATATGATCAGAATGGAATGATTTTTAAAACTTCTGAAAATATTTTATGGGATTATATAGGAAATATTGAAACTTTCTAAAGACAGATATGGACTGGGTATGAACTAAATATCTGTATTCAAGTAATCTACTTTTTGTCTTTGTCAGCATCATTGAAGACCTAATTCAATTTCTACCACTGGCATGCTGTGTGTCTAGCCCTTTAGTCTCTATTTCTGTAAAATAAAAACAAGAATATCTTGACCATTCTTTTTCTACAGTCATTGTGAGTAACCTAATTCTCACATTTCTTAAGTTATTTGAAAGAAAAGTCCTTTAACAACTTAAAGGATTTTTAAAAATAAATCATGGAAATATAGGGCTTAATTCCTTTTATGTCTAACTTCTTGTAATCTCAGCACTCAGTTTTTCTTTGATCTATAGATGTATGGAGATCCACTTATTGCTTCTTTCCCCAAACCACAGAGCTATCAAGTCATTCACTCAAAAATTCAGTCTCATTCCAAGATTAGCAAAACATTTTTGATACTTTAAAGAGGTAGTATATAGAAAATACTTCCCTAAGGTGTTTTGAAGGAGTATGAAAAAAATAATACTCTGTGACTTTGTTCCTGCTTTTATCATTTTTCCCAAATTTTTCCCAAACTAGGCTTGTCACGTCTCTAATGTCTAATGTTAAATGACTATGGGCTTTTTGCCTCTGTCTTCTCTTTACCTTACCTTTTGCTTAATTGGTCAAAAACTCCTGAGTTTCTCTATACTTGGTCCTATTGTCTTTTCACTGTGTTCTTTCCTTTAGTAATGTCATTTGCTTCTATGGTCTTAACTGTCACTTCTATATGATTCTCAAATTGATATCTACAATCCTGACCATTCCCTCAAACTCCAGGTCTACATTGCTAATTGCTTACAGAACATATTTACTTGGAATCTCAAACCCTACCTGTCACAAACTAAGTTTATTCTCTTTCTCCCACACCTAATCCTTCTTTTGACTTCATTATTTATGAAATCAAAACCAGCATTTATCTAGTATTCCATTTAGGAACAATTGTGTTATCTTTTAATTTTTTCCTATTTTTTTATCTCTCAATTAGTTACTATCTCCTATTAATTCTATTTCAGCAGTCTGTATCATGTCTATCCCCCTTCTCTGTTGTCACTTCTGTTACCCTACTGTATCTCTCTTTATGTCTCTTTATTGACTACTTGCTTTAAAATCATTGCTCACTAATGTTTCTTTTTCTTTCTGCTTACTGTACCCTACAAACCATGCTCATTGTTGTCAAACTTTCATCTTCCTCAGTGGTAGATCTAATTATATTCAAACTTTGCTCAAAAGCATTCTAAGGTTCCCTACTATCTTTGAATTAAATTTCAAAAACCTTAATTTTTCATTCAAGGTCCTCCTTAATCTTATGACATGTTCCCATGCAAATTTTATCTTATACTGTAATTCTCCATAAACTCTGTGTTTAAACCAAAAAAGAAGATGCAACACATCCTTCCTCTACATTGATAACATACTTAGAACTCAATTTTCTCCACGTGTTTAGTTATACTATTCTTTGGATGGAATGCTTTTTCTTTCTCACACTGTCAAGTACCTGTTCATCCCTTAAGGCTCAATTCATATGCCACATAGTTCTTTGGTTTTATCCTTTTAAAAATATTTTATCCCATTATTAGTTTCCTGGATTGTAGGTAGGGTCATTAAGAACAAAGAAAATCCTATATTTACCTTTTATTTTTCTTAAGATTGTAACACAATTTTATGCACCCAACAGCCTCTTAATTTAGTTGTTGAATTGATTATGGCAAAAGATATTACTTTTTAAAGAAGATAATTTTAAAAAAAGAAAGAAAACTTCAGACTGCCACAAAGTTTGACCTATTTTCTGGGCATGAGTGATTTTTCTCCATAGTTCCAGTGGTACAATTACAAAGACATCCCCTTTACATAGGGATCATACCTTCTAGTCTGATAAGATCAAAGCTATAGGGTTTGACTGCAGGTTATATATCACACATCTATTGATCTGTCTTTCTTTCCTAAAAGAAAATTACTTTAAACTAACATGTTCATTATGAACAAAGGACAGGAAAATTTGCAACCAAACAGATTTTATTGAGCATCATCATTTCTAAATGCAACAGAAGTAACTCAATTGAATCTATTTTAACTGCCCTGTTGTTTGTTTAGACATAATCAAATTGTCTGCTTTGAAATGTAACAATAGAAACTTCTACCTATCAACAAACACAGATGTATATACTTATTCACACTGAATATGGAATTGGTCTTTTAAAAATTAGTTTATGAAAACGCCAACCTTTATTATTTATGACAATGCTTCTAATGTGCATTTCTTGATCATGCTATTTCTTTTTTCTTTTGAAAATACAAGGGGTTTTCAATGCAGCTAAGAATAAATTTGTAATTGTGTCCCTGCCAGTTCTGGTAGCAATGCGGCAAAGAAAATGCTCAAAATGACTAATCTCAGTTTGTTGCCAAGTAAGTTTCTGGATTATGCACTGATAGTAAAAGTAATTCACAACATAATTAGATTTGTACAGCAAGTTTTATTTAAAGGTTGCCAGATCTTATTGCTTATAGGCATGTTTTTCCTTCTTAGATTTGTGTTTCTTAGCAATAATGTTTTTAATGTATTGTGATAGACTCTTTTTAGGAAGCAGGAAAAAAATACCATAGAAACACAACAGAAAGATGAAAATGCTGAAGTTCTCTTAGGGAAATATGGTTATTAAAATAAAACAACAATAATAACGATCCTCTGACTTGTAAGCTCTTCTTTAGGTGTATTCCTTCCATTGTTACAGACAACTTTTGCTGAACCCCTAACACAGGCCATTTCAGAATATATAGTATTTGTCCATATGACTCTATACATTCTTTTTTAATAGCTTTTTATTTTCAAAATTCATGCAAAAATAGTTTTCAACATTCATCCTCTCAAAACCTTGTGTTCCAAATTTTTCTCCTTTCCTTCCCCTGTCCTCTCCCCAAGACATCAAGAAACCCAATATATGTTAAACATGTACAATTCTTCTATACATATTTCCACAATTATCATGCTGCAAAAGAAAAATCAAATCAAAAAGGGGACAAAGTGAGAAAAAGCAAGCAAACAACAACAACAACAGGTGAAAATACTATGTTATAATTCACATTTAGTCCCCATAGTCCTCTCTCTGAATTCAGATAGCTCTCTCCATCTATTGGAATTGGTCTGAATCACCTCATTATTGAAAAGAGTCACATCCATCAGAATTGATCATCACATAATCTTGTTGCTGTATACCATGTTCTCTTGGTTCTCCTCACTAAGCATCAGTTCATGTATGACTTTATATATTCTTATAGAGAATATACTCAATCTCCCTTTTTTCTAGTTCCTTTCTTATCTCAAGGATACTAATGTGGTATGTGGGTTTTCTTTCTTGCCATATAAACCTTTATTTTCCAGCCATAATGCCTTCAATGATATTTTAACTTTTTTGCATACACAAAGCTGGCCATATGGTTCAACTTATTGACACCTATCATGTGTTTTTCAATTACTCTCAGGGTTACCTGCAATTTTGAACTAATTGTACCATGATCATGTTGTTTCAATATCAATAGTCATATAACAATCATGAGTATAAGTAACAGCCCATAATAATATAGAAATTTCCAACAATCTTGTTAAATGAGTAGGACATATATCATTACCCCCATTTTATAGATGATGAAAGTAAAGCTCAGAATGACTAAATAAATTGACTAAATTTGCATAGCTAAATGAATGTTAGTAATGGGACCTGAAACTGGGTTTCTAGCATTTGTCTACTCCAAAATGCTTTATGTAAAAAGAGAATTTTCAGGAGTATTTAGTGAATAAATCATAGATGTCCTCTTCCATGTTTTCTTCATATTATCATCAAAGGACATTTCCTCTCCAGTACATCCTTCATAGCAAGGATGTGATCCATGGTGTGGGGTTTGTCACCAGATGATGGCGGGCACTTAAAGTTGGGGTTCAGTCATGTGAAGAATTCATAATGGCCATTCTCTTCATAAAAAGGTAGATTTATTGGGGGCGGAGCCAAGATGGCGAACTGCAGACAGCGTTCTCTGTGAACTCCTGAGACCTTCCCTCAGACCCAGACAAAGTGAGCCTCTGAACTGGTTTTGGAGTGAGGGCTCCACCAAACATTTGGACTACAACCCACTTATATCAAAAATCTACTTTGAAAGAACTCCAGAGAAGGTTAGCCTCAGGGGAAATAGGCTGCTGGTTGCGATCAAACAGATGCCAGCTGGGGCAGAAGTCAGGGCTGCAATAGAGGGGTGGATTTTAGGCACCCAGAAAGTCCCTGGGAGACACCTGGGACACTTTGCTCTGCTTATGGGCAGGTGCTTTGGCAGATCTGCCTTTGGTAAAGGGTGGATGGAGAGCAGCTGAAAACATGGTCCTAGTGTGAATCTAGCCCGACCAGCCTCAGACCAGAAGTCAACTCAGCAAACTGCCCCAGGGCAAATACAAATTGTTGCAGTTTTCTCTGCTGTTGACCGATATCCCAACTTTAAATCATGAGCAAGAAGCAGAAGAGAGCTCTCACCATAGACAGCTTTTACAGAGAAAAAATAGAACAGTCCCCAGATTCTGACATTATGAAAACAATCCCAGATAAAGCCACAAAGGCGGACTTAAGTTGGTGTCCCTTCCAGAAGACTTACCTGGAAGATTGCATTAAGAATCTCAAAAGAGAGCTAGAAGAAGAATGAGGAAATAAATTGAGATCAGTGCAACAGAAATATCAAAAACTGGAAAATAGGACTGGTGAATTGGAAAAAGAAAACAATTCACTGAAAAAAAATTGGTGAATTGGAAAAAGAAAAAAATTCACTGAAAAATAAAATTGGTGAATTGGAAAAAGACAACAATTCACTGAAAAACAAAATTGGTGAATTGAAAAAAGACAACAATTCACTGAAAAATAAAACTGGCAAAATGGAAAAAGAATGCATTGAATCAAGAAATTCAATTGGCCAGCTACAAAAGGAGCTAAAAAAGATAACTGAAGGAAATAATACTTTAAAAATTAAAATTGAACAAATAGAAGTAAATGACTCAATAAGACTTCAAGAATCAGTCAAACAAAAACAGAAAACTGAAAAAATAGAAGAAAATATGAAATATCTCCTAGGAAAAACAACTGACTTGGAAAACAGATCCAGGAGAGACAATCTAAGAATTATCAGTCTCCCTGAAAGCCACGATGAAAAAAAGAACCTGGATGCTATCTTCCAGGAAATCATAAAGAAAATTGCCCTCATGTTTTAGAATCAGAAGGCAAAATTGGCATTGAAAGAATTCACCGATCACCTCCAGAAAGAGACCCCAAAATTAAAACCCCAAGGAATATCATGGCCAAATTTCAGGACTATCGCACCAAGGAAAAGATATTGCAAGCAGCTAGAAAGAAACAGTTCAAATACCGAGGAACTGTAATTAGAATTACACAAGATCTGTCAGCTTCCACATTAAAGGATCGAAGGGCCTGGAATCAGATATTCTGAAAGGAAAAGAACTTGGATTACAGCCAGGAATAAGTTATCCAGCTAGAATGAGCATCATCTTCCAGGGAAGAAGATGGTCATTCAATGATACAGGAGAATTTCACCTATTTCTAATGAAAAGACCAGATCTGAACAAAAAATTTGACCTCCAAATAGAGAACTCAAGAGAAGCATAAAAAGGTAAAAAAGGAAAACTCTTGAGAACTATATTCCCACTATAGGTGTCTTTAAAGGATGGCAGTATAATTTGATTTTTCTTTGATAATAATAGAAAAGAAAGTAGAGGTGGAAGGGATACCATACTGAAAAAGAAAAAGGGGGGGAACTCCTCAAAATAAAGTAAAAATAAAGGAGATAAAATAAGGCAAAATCTCATAAAGAGACATAGAAGATCTAATATAATTGAGGGAAAAAAGGGAGGGTGATGAGTATTGTGTAAACCTTACTCTCATTAGATTGGACTCTAAGAGAGTATATCAGACACATTTGGCTTCAAAGAAAGGCCTGACCCTCCTTGTGGGAAGGTGGGAGAGAAAGGAGAAAAGGAAAGGGATAAACTAATAGAAGGATTAGGGGAAAGGTATAAAGGGGAGGGAGGGACTCTAAAGGGGGGAGGACTATTGGTGGGAGGTGGTCATCAAAAACAAAGTACTGGGGTGGGGGAAGGGAGAGAGGAGAAAGGGAAGAGATAATCATAACTCTGGGTAAATAAGATGGCAGGGAATACAGATATAATTATTTTAACTGTGAATGTGAATGGGATGAACTCTGCCAAAAAATGGAAGCGGGTAGCAGACTGGATTAAAAGCCAAAATACTACAATATGTTGTTTACAAGAAACACATCTAAAACATAGAGATACATACAGAGGGAAGGTAAAGGGCTTGAGCAGAATCTTCTATGCTTCAGATGAACAAAGAAAGGCAGGGGTAGCAATCCTTATCTCGGATCAAGTAAAAACAAAAATAGATCTACCAAGATAAGATCTAAATGGGTTCATGATCTGGATATAAAGAGTGATACTATAGGTAAATTAGAGGAATGTAATATAGTTTACCTCTCAGACCTATGGAGATGGAATAAATTTATGTCCAAAGAAGAACTGGAACTCTTAATTGAAAACCAGGTAGATAACTTTGACTATATTAAGTTAAAAAGTTTTTGTACAAACAAAACCAATGCAGACAAGATTAGGAGGGAAGCAATAAATTGGGAAATCATCTTTACATTTAAGGGTTCTGATAAAGGTCTCATCTCTAAAATATATAGAGAATTGTCTCATATTTATAAGAATTCAAGCCATTCTCCAATCAATAAATGGTCAAAGGATATGAATAGACAATTTTCAGAGGATGAAATTAAAACTATTTATAATCATATGAAAAGGTGCTCCAAATCACTACTGATCAGAGAAATGCAAATCAAGACAACCCTGAGGTACCACTACACACCTGTCAGATGGGCTAAAATGACAGGAAAAGTTAATGATGAATGTTGGAGGGGATGTGGGAGGGCGGGGACACTGATGCATTGTTGGTGGAGCTGTGAACGGATACAGCCATTCTGGAGAACAATTTGGAGTTATGCTCAAAAAGTTATCAAACTGTGCTTACCCTTTGACCCAGCAGCATTTCTATTGGGCTTATATCCCAAAGAAATCATAAAGGAAGGAAAGGGCCCCACATGTGCAAGAATGTTTGTGGCAGCCCTTTTTGTAGTGGCTAGAAACTGGAAATTGAATAGATGCCCTTCAATTGGAGAATGGCTGAATAAATTATGGTATATGAATATAATGGAATATTATTGTTCTGTAAGAAATGACCAGCAAGACGATTTCAGAGAGGCTTGGAGAGACTTACATGAACTGATGCTGAGTGAAATGAGCAGAACCAGGAGATCATTATACACGACAACAACAGTACTATATGACAATCAACTCTGATGGATATGGCTCTCTTCAACAATGAAAAGTTTCAAACCACCTCCAATTGTTCACTGAAGAAAGCCATATACACCCAGAGAGGGATGTGAAATGTGGACCACAACATAACATTCTCATACTCCTTGATTGATGTTTGCTTACATTGTATTTCCTTTATCTGATATGTCTTTCTTGTAGACACGATTTTTCTTGCACAACAATGATAAGTTTGGAAATATGTATACATATATTCAATTTGCCAATATTTTAACATAATTAACATGTAGTGGATATCCTGCCATCTAAGGGAGGGGTGGGAAGTTAGAGGGAAAAATTTGTAACAGAAAATTATGTAAGGGTTAATGTTGAAGAATTACCCACACATATGTTATGCAAATAAAATAAAAAATTTTAAAAAAACAAATGTAGATTTATTTAGGGAATAAGTTACAGACAAAATGAAGGGATACAGGATATGGTAAATATGAAATAGGGCTGAAAGAGCATATTAAAGACAAGTTCCTCAATAGAACTCACAATTTTCCAGTAGAAAGGGAGAACCCCATGAAGTTGGGTCATTTGCCCTTAACTGGAAGGCTAAATCCAGAAAGAGACTTAGTACCCTAAAAGAGTTAGTTAGCTGTAAGGAGAAGAAGTGGAGTTGTGAAGCATGGTGGAGTTATGGGAGATACCACTCGGCATGGGAGCAGGTAATGAGAAAGGCATGAGACAGAGGGTTGTGCTAACACAAAAAAGGCAACAGCCATAGGATGGCCCACAAGTAGGTTTTAGAGGGAAAATTTAACCTTAGGGATATGAATGGGGTTTCTACAAAGGGTGGGTCTCAGGAGTTTGACTTAACTTGGATTTGGAGTACAGACTGGATCACCTCCCAAAAAGGTGGGACCATGGAGCTAAACTTATCTCTATCAGAGCCTCTGCCTGCTTGCCTCAGGTCCCTGAAGACCTCATCAATATTAATATTAGGTATATGGCTATGCATTCTACATATAAAATCATAAAATGATAAATCTGAAAAGGAACTTGCATATCATTTAGTTTATCCAACTCATTTTACAATTATGGTCCAGAAAATGGAGGAAGAGGTGATCTATATAGGATTTGAACACATTTGCTGTAATTTTTAAAAATACATCATAGATGTGTCAAAAAGTCACCAATTTGGGGGAAAAAAGAATGAAATGTGTGAGTGTGTGTGTGTTCTATGTATGGTGTGAATGCATGTGTATGTGTGTGTATGAGAGAGACGGAGTAAGAAAGAGGGCAAGAATTCAGTGTAATTTACTTATTAGAATGCATTGTACTAAGTATGAAAACATTGAATAGCTATATGGCTCTATGTTTCTATATTTTTTCAAGGAAGCAAAGATTAATTGTTTCAAAAATTTATTTGTTTTTATTTTAATTTATTTCATCTCTGCTATGTGAAATTCTAAAAGTCAATATCATTACCTCAAAACAATTAAATATAAAAGTTCAAAGTCTTCAGTATAAACTTACAAATACTGAATTTCAATGAAGCTTATTGAGATTCATATTGCTTTCAGCACCACTGACAAAAGAAATTAGAATACAACCTTATTTCTCACCACCATAATGAGAAACAGCAAAATGTGCATTACTATTAGGATGCACTAAATAGCTTTACTTGTTAAGAGGTGTAATTCTTCACTAGGAGATGTCAAGAGAAATACTCTGACAGTGAGAACAAAAACAAAGTCCATCCTAGCAGCTTTTGCCACATCTACCATGTAATCTGGCAAACAGAAAAAAAATGGCTGTGGGGAGGAGAGCAGGGGAAACAGGGCTGTGAGACCAGGTGCGAGAGCATCAACTGATTTCCCTCCCTCTCATATATGTCAGTGCCATTATTAATTATTTTTATTCACTTCCTCACTCTGATAAGGAACTAATTGCTAACCCAGGATTAAAAAACAAGATATAAATATCTCTTCTTGTTGTTCAATCAGTTTTCAGTCATATTTGTCTCTTGGTAACCCCATTGGGGTTTTTTCTTGGCAAAGATACTGGAGTGATTTGTCATTTTTTTCTTCAGTTCATTTTATCAGAATGCAATCAAAACCACTTTGACCTCATCATAAGTGAAACGAAAATCTGTACAATGCCTGGAAAATTCTCTAAAGAAAATGTTCATCTTATTTCCGCATGACTTTGAACTAATTGCCTCAAACTCAGGATGGGACAAAGCTTCACTTACACTGATATGAAACACAACGCAAACACTGAAAAATAGAATAAAAATACATATTGCCTAAACTTATGACATTGAGCTAGAGGAAGAGATTGTTATTAGTCTTAATGAATATTGATTAGCTTATTAAAGGCTCCTCCCAAATAATAATGAGTAATATGTCATTAAGACTCTGGAGATATGTCTTATACCCAATAAAATGACAAAGATCAAAAAAGATGAAATAATCAATACTAGAACATTTTAATGTAGCTTTGAGTTATTCTCACCATTCTGATAATTTGAAATTTTATTTAAAATAACTAGATATCTCATTTCCAGGCATCTAAACCAAAGAGATTAAAGACATAAAGACTCCATATGTGTTAAAATGATCATAGCAATTAATTTTATTTTAGAAACAAAAATGTAGATGTTCAATGGAGAATGGTAAAACAAAATCTTATCTATTTACCCAATAATATATTATACTTTAAAAAAGAATTTGAAGAAATTTGGAGAGAAAGGTTAAGAACTAATGCAGAGTGAAGTAAAAGAATATAATAAAAAAGTTCAACAATGTCATGGCCAGTTAGGTGGTACAACAGATAAAACATGCAGTAGATAGAACACTAGCTCTTGGAGTTAGGAGCATTTGAATTCAAACCTGACCTCAGACACTTGCTAGTTGTGTAACTCTGGGCAAGTCACTTAATGCTTTTTGCCTCAATTTCTTCAACTTTAAAATAATCTGGAGAAGGAAATAGCAAAACATTCTAATATCTCTGCCAAGAAGGCAATGAAACTTATTTGAGCTTTGCAATTATAATAACCAAATGGCCCTACAGATGAATTTTTCCTCCTACTCTTCACTGCAGAATTGGAGTATAGATGTAAAATATTGTTCATTCTGTGAGACAAAGTAAATATGTTTGTCTATTTTACTAAATTACTAGTTTTTTTATTCTTAAAGATCATAACAAATAATCTATCTGGTTAGAAGAGAGGGAGAGAGATATTCATAAATGAATGCAAAATAACAGAAAAATCAATCAATAAAATGTTTTAATGGAGTGAAAATATGCATGAGACACTATGGATATATAGCCTAGAGAATATCACAACTGATTGGATATAGCAGTATGACATAAGATAAATTGAATAAAGCATTAAAATAAATGTTGGATCTGAGTGACCTCGAGAATGATGGCCTGATTAAATAACAATAAGGAAGTTAGAAGATTTAGATGCTTCTGAAATGAAGACAAAATTATGAGTTCAGATTTTGATATAATAAATTTAATAACTGGAAGGGAGCCTAGAATTGACCAAGTCTATACGTCCTCTACCTTACTGTGTAAATAAGTACATTAAAGCCCAGAGAATATAAATTATGTTTGTGAACTAAACTGTGAACTTATTATCTTTCCCCCAAATAAATCTTCCCCTCTGTTCACATTCACTATTACTGTCAGAAGCAACACTATCCTATTATTTGCCCAGTTATATTATAAATTTGTGGGATTGGGTATTAGAAATAGAGGGATCATTGTATTTAATATGTCTTGACTAAATATTTCTGGAACATGTGAATTCAGTAGAGAGAAGGGTTGAAATTGTGTACTCTAATGTAAAATAATAGAATATATTTTTATATATATATTAGATGTTCATTCCCATCTTTCTAAAAAAAAAAAAGATTTCACTCATTTGGCTCACTCTTAAAATGTTTCTTATAGTTAGTTCAGCAGGAGCATAGAAACCTACCTAAAGGATGTTGGTATTTTTTACAAAGTAGATCCAATTAACAGGACATATTTGGAAATAGATTCATTGGTATGAATTAGCCCTAAAAGGTGTCAAGGTCTGAAGATGACTTAGAATAATTATTTTTAGAGACAATAGTACTAATTTTATCATTACTGAAATTTTCAAAGGATACAGAAATCAAGAATATATGATATAAAATTGGGTCCAATGACATTTACAATCCTTACCTTTCTCTGCCTCTCACAGTGAGGCTCATCTCACAGTGAGCTTATTCTGTTAAAAGCAGCTTGTCAGGATAGTATCAATTCAGAGAAGCAATAACTATCAACTCCTCTTGTGTTTTTAATCCCCAAAATTTGGATGCCTCCTTTGACATACTTGACAAATGGTAAAAGAGACCCTTTGGGTCTTGAATTCCAAATGAATTATTTGAAACTATAAATGAAATATACATATGAACTATTTCTTTGCCTCTATTTTAAAACTTCATTTTAATACATCTTCCCTATTTCAGCTTTTCCTTCTTGCTTCCACTTGGTTAAATTTGTTACTCTATTCACTGTCTTTTGAGTACTTATTCTTGATATAAACACAATTTCAAATTAGTAGGATTTACTAGAGGATTTGGTCAAAATTCACCCACAGGATTGGTACTTACAATAAAAGAGACCTGTTCTCATTCTTAAACATGTCAAGTAGGACTGTCTGCTGCTACTGCTACCTTTCCCAACAATCAACAGTTAGAATATTTTCTTGAAACTGCATTATGATCCTTCAGTCTATCTTGCTAATGATTTGTAAACTCAGCACAGCACATAGTAACTTCTAAGATGTCTTTAAGGGAGGGTTTCCTGGTAGTATGCTATTTTTCCCCTCAATACCTCTTTATTTCTTACTTCAACTAAATGTCTTATTTCCCCCCTTCCTATAAATTTCTTACACATTCTATTTTCTTTTCCAAAGCAGAATAGTACATATAATCAAACAATCTTCATATAAGAAATATCAGTTACTTTAGTCTGAAAAGCAAGCCAGGGAAATTGAATTTCTGCTAAATATAAAGTGTGACTCTAAAGCTATGAAACTAATTTCCATAAGTAATTCATCTGCATTGTGGTCATGACACAGAGAGACATTTTCTTTTATAACAGTGAATACAGAGGATGCATGTCCTCAGACTTTGTTTTTGCAATAACTTAGTATTTCTTATCAATGCAAAGGGTAAATTTAAAACAAACAAAAAAAAAGTGTTGATCCTCCTTATTTGGAAATATGTTAGATACATACTTGTTGGATGTTACATTAAGAATCATACTTCAAGTTCAGTCTAGATTATATCACTTATAAAATCCCTTAAAACTTTAGAACTATAAGATTTCTTGTTTCAATGATATTTGCTAATGAAAACGAGAAAGGGAAAAATGATACAAAGAAACAGATATTTGCTATCCAGAGCACTTTTCCTAAAGTTGAGAATCTTTTTAGAACCTTACTGGTGGCTTTTTTTTCCCATAACAGCAGAGATCAAGACAATGGCTGGCATCTTCACCTACTTCTCTGAGAAAATGTACATAATTTTCCCCCTTGCTTATATAGTGGTTATATTTTAGCACACTTTTTCTCCTTACTCTATATGTGTGAAATTATTTAATTCTGTCAATCAACAAATTAATAATGTTATGCAATAATTTTTTGAAATAATACTCCTTTGTATTTTTTAATGTCAATCAATCATTGGTTTGATGGATTTGTAATTAATTTGATGCAGCTACTTTCTCTAATAATGTAGGTCACAACTCCTTCAAATCCTTTGAAATTCTTGTTCACTGATTTCAAATCCATTTGTTTGGGTTTTTTTTTTCCTTTAATATGCAATTTTGTAGTATATCTTTCATACCTTTCTGTGTTTTTTTTTTCTGTAGCTTTTCACAGATCCTTTAAATTAGGTAGTTAAAACTGAATCTGTGATTAGGAAAATATATTGATAAAAATCTAATCTCCTAACCTATTATGTTTACATATTCATACCTATAACTAATTCTAGATCAGGGACATCTGAATGCAGGTTGAATATTTCCTTTTTTCAGAGATTTCACAAAGTAAATATGGGGTTTCTTTGTAATTCCATGACATTTGAGCAAGAACAAGTTTAGTTTTACAAAATTAGTTTTCTTAGTAATTTAATGATATTCTGAATATGATATAAATTATTAACTTTAATGATAACAATTGAAGTGACACAGTAAATTTGTTTTCCTTTATGTATAGTGAATCAGAAAAGTTAAAAAACAAAGTCTAATACCAAAAAAAATGGAATATATATAAACACAATGGGTAAGAAAATGTAGTGGAATGATATGTATGAGAATAGTTGGCAAGAGGGCCAAAGTCTTTGGATCAGCAGTTCTTCATGGAGTTTCATTAAACAAGATATTTAAAACAAGCATTGAAGACATTAGCACTTTATTTTGAGATATATAAAATAACTTATTTAATCAGTATAGAGAAATCTGAAGGTGAAAATGTCCTACATCTACATAAGTATAACTTTCCATTACTCACTACTTAAACCTAGATCTTCATAAGCCAAACACTGGTCCTTTTGCCACACAATAGTTTTTTTGTTTGTTTGTTTTGTTTTGTTTTGTTTTGTTTTTGTTTGTTTGTTTGTTTGGCGCCACGTGGTTTTTTTTTGCTGAGGCAATTGAGGTTAAGTGACTTGCCCAGGGTCACACAGCTAGGGAACGTTAAGTGTCTGAGACCAGATTTGAACTCAGATCCTCCTGACTTCAGGGCTGGTGCTCTATCCACTGCGCCACCTAGCTGCCCAGCGTTTTTTTTTTTGTTTTTTTTTTAAGTCACTTTTTCATTTTGAGATACTGGGTAATTTTCTTCATTATAGATAAGGGAGGCAAAGGAAGAAAAGGATTTATAGCCAGAAAGGATTTTTGTGTCACTAATCATTCCAGGGTAGATTCTATTGATCATTTTGTCATTTGGAACTTAGAATCAGGGTAGCAGGTGATGTCTTGCTTTGACTTCTATGTCTCTAATATATAAATATACTGTATCAAAGCCTATAATTAGGCATATATGCTTCCTGAAAAACTGATCTACAATGACTACATATATCAGGTTCAATTAATAGCTGTTTATTTGATTATTCTATCTGAAATCACTTGTTCTTTCTTATGGTCCTTTCTTAGAATAACAGAATTATGATCACTGATTCTGAACTTTGAAGGATCTGAAATATTATCTAATCAACCCATTTATTTTATGAACTGAAGTCTACAGGGTTAAATAAACACCTTGCTCCCAAACCTCCTTATTTAGTAGTCAAGTCAAGCTTCAAAACAAGTCTGGTTCTCTGAATTCAAATTTATCTTTCTTTCTACTGTATCATGCTACCATCCTATTCCAAAAAGTCATCTTGAATGGCATAGAAACATGACAGTAAGTAATCCACTGTTTAAACAGCACACTAATCTTCCCTGGTTTATGGGACTTTTTGTAGCATTAGTGGGGAGAGCAATAGCAAAATATCATTCCAAGTCAAGTTTTCAAAATGCCATTAGTAAAAAGATGTTATTGATGAATAACTAATTAATATGAGATCTATGGAATTAATGAACTAGTGTATAAAAATGACCATGATATGTGGATAAAATGGCTTCCAAGAATGATTTTAAGTTTTATTATCCTTACCTATATTCTTTAACTATATGAGTAGGAGTTAGGGAATGGGATACAAGAAAATCAGTTATGCCAACTATATAAAGATAATTTCTTATACTGGTTTGCTTATAATATGTTTAATATATTATACTGAATAAGGGAAGCATTAGTTCTGATGCTATGGCACAACTTCATCTAATGGTATTTTTCACTACACTCTGGAAGTTTGAAAATAATGGCCTTCCCTCTTTGTTAATGACTTATATAGCATTACTGATATCCTTGATTTATGGAAATGACATACTACAAAAGAGGAAAACTTTGATATTTCTGGGGTGTAGATGACAGATACAACTATTTATACATATAAATTTGTGTACATATACACACATATAATTGACTAATCATTCTTTAGTGAATTTTTATACATTCTTTTACAGAATGAGTTTGCTTCTGGTTGCTATAAATTTCACAAAGTATAAACAATATTAATACAAACTAATATTCATATACAATATTGCTAAGAAAGCATAAAGGAGACACATTTCAAGTCCAAGTTATCCAGGTCTCTAAAAGACATAAGACATCTAATTTTAGGTCTTAAAAGGTAAATTATGAAATTGAATGTTTCAGTGGTTTAAGGGTTCATAAACCATTTCTTTTATCAATTATATAAGTATCTAAAACTTGTTTGAAGATAAGTTTCAATTGGTAGATTTAGTGTTGGGAAGAATTCCATATCAATGGTAAGCTTAAATGTGTCCTTTCTTCTCTTATCCCTTCTCCTTGCTCTAATTCATCAAAAACTATATCCTTCTCCTGAGAGTCAAAGAATCCATCTAATTTGGCTAGAAAGGGGAAAGAATCACCACCTCTGGTATTTTTCTCTTGCCTTTCCTCTTTATCCCCTTCTTTGAGCTAGAGCTACCTAGAAATCACAAAGGCTCCATGACTTGGATAACTTGGATGAGATGGGAATCACTCTCGATTATTTCTGGTAAGATTAAGGATCTTTGTGCCTTAGCATCTGCCCTGTTTCTTCCTTTCAGAAGTCTATCCTCACAATCATACCCCTCATTCAATCTACTGATAAGATATAACTTAAGGACCTCCAGACCTTGCTAGCTGACTCTCTGCTGCGGAAACTATCTGATCTGGGGAATTCTGGGTTTTTCCATCTGCCTTGTATATGAATTTTCTTGTGTCTGTGGTCTCCCCCTAACTAAATTAAATTGTCTTTGAAAGCAAAAATTGTCTATGTAGTTATGTGGTGATTGATGTCAATGGATAGATAAATAGATCTACACACACACATGTATATATATATATATACATATATATATATACACATATATATATGATATATATTTGGGAATAAGTATATATATGTGTGTGCATATGTATATACATGTGTGTGCATATGTATATATAATACGCACATACATTTACACAGATTTATATGTATGTGTATGTGTGTGTATATATATATATATATATATACATATGTATATATGAAGAGGAGGAAAAGAGAGCAAGAGAGAGAGAGATTATGTGGATATATATGGATATGTGTGTATATATATGTGTGTGTGTGTGTGTGTGTGTATACATATGTTCTACCTCCCCCACAATACATATATTTATAGTATTATCTAGTAATTAAATAATGCATTTAAAATCACATTTATGTGCAATATATAGTATATGCAATATATGTGCATATACATATACAAATAAATATACATACATATATAGTTTCATAGTATCTACAAACATATATAAAATAGCCCAAAGGACCTCTTATGTTGATGATAAAATGCAAGTTCATCTGGTCATAGTCTGATGCAAATAATTTCATTTTTGTTTATTTGGAAGTAATGTTCTTGATATTTCTTTCAATTATATATTGGACTTGAGTAAATGAACTAAAAATAAGGTTGTTTCCTTCCCATTGCCTCAGTATTTTTTCAATTCAATTTTGTTTTCTGTGTCAAAAATTGAATTTGTGAATATTTTGATGCATGTTCATCTATTGTGATAGTAAAATTTGTCACCTGTGTGTAAGTGAGCATTTGAATCGTAATTTTACTAATTGCTGCTTTGTTTAATCCAATAGGTAAACTATGCAGTTTCAAGCAGATGAATAATCTAGAAAAGAAAATCATTTTAGTTGATAAATCCATAACAAAACCATATGATTATCTCCATAGATGCAGAAAAAGCCTTTGATAAAATCCAACACCCATTCCTATTAAAAACACTGGAGAGTATAGGAATAAATGGACTTTTCCTTAAAATGATTAGTAGTATCTACTTAAAACCTTCAGCAAGCATCATATGTAATGGAGTCAAACTAGAACCATTCCCAATAAGATCAGGAGTGAAACAAGGCTGCCCACTGTCACCATTATTATTTAATATTGTCTTAGAAATGTTAGCTTTGGCAGTAAGAGAAGAAAAGAAGATTAAAGGAATTAGAGTAGGTAATGAGGAAACCAAATTATCACTCTTTGCAGATGACATGATGATATACGTAGAGAACCCTAAAGACTCAACTAAAAAACTACTAGAAATAATTCACAACTTTAGCAAAGTTGCAGGATACAAAATAAATCCACATAAATCATCAGCATTTTTATATATTACCAATAAAGTTCAGCAGCAAGAGATACAAAAAGAAATTCCATTCAAAATAACTGTTGATAGTATAAAATATTTGGGAATTTATCTGCCAAGGGATAGTCAGGAACTATATGAACTAAACTACAAAACACTTTCCACACAAATCAAATCAGACCTAGTCAATTGGAAAAACTTAAAATGCTCATGGGTAGGACGAGCGAATATAATAAAAATGACAATACTACCCAAACTAATTTACTTATTTAGTACCATACCAATCAAACTCCCAAGAAATTATCTTACAGATGTAGAAAAAATAGTAGCAAAGTTCATTTGGAAAAACAAAAGGTCAAGAATTTCAAGGGGATTAATGAAAAAAAAAAGGCTGATGATGGTGGACTTGCTGTACCAGATCTAAAACTATATTATAAAGCTGCGGTCATCAAAACCATTTGGTACTGGCTAAGAAATAGAGCAGTCTATCAGTGGAATAGGATAGAATCACAACACAAACTAGGCAATAACTATAGCAATTTGGTTTTTGATAAACCCAAAGACCCCAGCTTTTGGGATAAGTATTCACTATTTGACAAAAAGTGCTGGGAAAACTGGAAACTAGTGTGGAAGAAATTACGGCTTGACCCACATCTAACACCACATACCAAGATAAGATCTAAATGGGTTCATGATCTGGATATAAAGAGTGATACTATAAGTAAATTAGAGGAATGTAATATAGTTTACCTCTCAGACCTATGGAGATGGAATAAATTTATGTCCAAAGAAGAACTGGAACTCTTAATTGAAAATCAGATAGATAACTTTGACTATATTAAGTTAAAAAGTTTTTGTACAAACAAAATCAATGCAGACAAGATTAGGAGGGAAGCAATAAATTGGGAAATCATCTTTACATTTAAGGGTTCTGATAAAGGTCTCATCTCTAAAATATATAGAGAATTGTCTCATATTTATAAGAATTCAAGCCATTCTCCAATCAATAAATGGTCAAAGGATATGAACAGACAATTTTCAGAGGATGAAATTAAAACTATTTATAGTCATATGAAAAGGTGCTCCAAATCACTATTGATCAGAGAAATGCAAATCAAGACAACCCTGAGGTACCACTACACACCTGTCAGATTGGCTAAAATGACAGGAAAAGTTAATGATGAATGTTGGAGGGGATGTGGGAGGGCTGGGACACTGATGCATTGTTGGTGGAGCTGTGAACGGATACAGCCATTCTGGAGAACAATTTGGAGCTATGCTCAAAAAGTTATCAAACTGTGCATACTCTTTGACCCAGCAGCATTCCTATTGGGCTTATATCCCAAAGAAATCATAAAGGAAGGAAAAGGCCCCACATGTGCAAGAATGTTTGTGGCAGCCCTTTTTGTAGTCACTAGAAACTGGAAATTGAATAGATGCCCTTCAATTGGAGAATGGCTGAATAAATTATGGTATATGAATATTATGGAATATTATTGTTCTGTAAGAAATGACCAGCAAGATGATTTCAGAGAGGCCTGGAGAGACTTACATGAACTGATGCTGAGTGAAATGAGCAGAACCAGGAGATCATTATACACGGCAACAGTACTATATGACAATCAATTCTGATGGACATGGCTCTCTTCAACAATGAAATGTTTCAAACCACCTCCAATTGTTCACTGAAGAAAGTCATATACACCCAGAGAGAGGGATGTGAAATGTGGACCACAACATAACATTCTCATACTCCTTGATTGATGTTTGCTTATATTGTGTTTCCTTTATCTGATATATCGTTTGTGTAGATAAGATTTTCTTGCACAACAATGATAAGTTTGGAAATATGTATACATATATTCGATTTGCCAATATTTTAACATAATTAACATGTAGTGGATATCCTGCCATCTAGGGGAGGGGTGGGGAGTTGGGGGGAAAAATTTGTAACGGAAAGCTATGTAAGGGTTATTGTTGAAGAATTACCCACACATATGTTATGCAAATAAAATAAAATTAAAATTAAAAAAAAAGATAAATCCATGACAACTCTTCTATTAAAAAGACATATTATAAAGAGCTGACCATTTAGAGCAGAAAGTGAATAGAAAGCATCAGCCAAACCTCATGATTTTATTGAGGAACTAAAGCACATATTAGGATCTAATTTGCCTGAAATTATAAACTAGTAGTTAGAAAAACTGGGGTTTAAAACTAAATCCTCTAACTTCACTATCACTGTTCTGTCCATTATTACCAAATGTGACATCCCAGGACAGATATTATTTCATCCCAGAAATTATTGTTAAATACTTACCTCCATGAAACATCTCTTTATAGATGGCTCAGAATTTTCCCGCTACTTTTATTTCCCATCAGCTTCTCTGCTTGTTTCCAACTCATGAACATCATACTCCTGTGGTGTTCCTTCCATTTCAGCTTTCTTTTCTTTATTGTCTCCTTCCATGAAATTCTCTACTTATTGAGGTCAGGGATTATCTGGTCTTTTTCTTATTTCTATCACCAGCATGAAACCTAGGACGTTTTATGTCTTAATAAATGTTTATTGACTATTGACTTTCTCAAGCATATGAGTGAAAATCAAAAAGGATATTTTATAACTGAAATGCAGATATGGATAAATAGGTAGGTACAGATCTCAATAGACATACAATTCAATTTGTTCAGTGGTTTATATATAAATTCAGAAGTTTATAATATATTTATTTTTATATCTGTATTATATAGGTATTTATATTGATATTATAATATTATATATATGTATGTGTGTGTAGTATATAGAGACGTCTCTCTATATATACTACATGTTCTTAACAAATTTAACTTTCAAATTCTGTCCAATAATTTTTCCTTCAATTTATCTGGGTAGTAAGATAATATAGTTTGTTCATGATCTGCTTAATATTATACAATCCATTTAACTTATTTAATATTACTGAAGTATTATTTTATACATTTAAATGATTAAATGAATCAGTTCTTTTTAAAGCCTGGCATATACATATATATATATATATATATATATATATATATATATATATATGCCAGGTTTTTTTTTTCACTTAAAAATTTGTTAACATAACCTGAGAGTCTAGGATTTCATCATTACCGTGCTCCTGAGTCTCTTCAGTTGTCAGAACATTTATTCTTTCATCTAAAACATGAGATGGTTGAACTTGACAATCTACTTACAAAGAAACTTTCTTCTAACTCCAACATGCTATAATAGTGCAATTTTCAGAGAATGAGAGAACCAGGCTGCTAATGTTCAGTGATTCAGTAAAATAACATGTAGTAGAGAAGATAAAAAGTGGTCAATTAGGATCTATAAGGAAACAGTAGGATGTATCTATGGGTTATGAGCTGCTAAATTCCATTAATAAAAATTGTGATTCACCATTTCTATTAGCTTTCTCTTTGTCTCTCTATCCTGATCATTACTAAATAGAAAAGAAAAATTCAAAATAAATTTCAAGTAAAAATGGATGAATACTTGATTCTATTCAGTTTTAAAGGTTATTCCTATAAATATGGGTTCATATTTTCCAATGAATTATGATAATTTGATATTTTTGTCCAAGCCATTTTCTTATTAAAACTGAAGAAAAATAGTTGGTGGATCAATTTCATTCTTGATCCTTTTGGAAATGAGACAATCTGGCCAAATCCTGACCCTACTGTCTAGATCAGCATTCCAGACCTCACCTCGGTTGACATGCCAAATTGGCAAAGAAGAAAATCTTCAAAGCAGAAACATTTAGTTCATTCATTCACAATTGATCATTTCTGTGCTTGATAAGGAATGGAAAATGCTTTGGAAGATTATAAGGGAGCCATATATTTTAACCAAATCAGAAAAACAAAGCTTAATGGAAGAGAATTGGCCATTTGCCTTATAATCCAGTTATTTAAGTAAAACAAAAGAGTCACTGCTTTTTTGAAAACTCATGACTAGCTTAATGTTCTTGACAATTCACTCCATTTTAGAGCTAATATCTAGATAAACTAGATATTAAGAGTAGAGACCTTCCTAATTTATACTCAGTAAAAGCAATAATAAATAAACAATACTTGTGATGAAAAAGAATATTAAAAGATTTACTTTGAGCTAATGGAAATCCCTTTAGAAGTGTCATTATTGGGATTTTGTGGCTGGGTATGAGTACAACAAAATCATTTTACTAATCAATTCATAAAAGGAAGTTTTAGGAAGTAAATAATAAGAAGACTAAGTGGCATAATTATGAAACAGTATAGTCTAATATAAGGATGTCTCTGCTGAAGAGTCAGAAGATTGAGATACCATCATAAATATTCACCAAATAAATATTAAATATATAGCAAGTTTATATTTATAGTCATATGAAAAGGTGCTCCAAATCACTATTGATCAGAGAAATGCAAATCAAGACAACCCTGAGATACCACTTCACACCTGTCAGATTGGCTAAAATGACAGGAAAAGTTAATGATGAATGTTGGATTGGTTGTGGGAGGGCTGGGACACTGATGCATTGTTGGTGGAGCTGTGAACAGATACAGTCATTCTGGAGAACAATTTGGAGCTATGCTCAAAAAGTTATCAAATTGTGCATACCCTTTGACCCAGCAGCATTTCTATTGGGCTTATATCCCAAAGAAATCATAAAGGAAGGAAAAGGCCCCACATGTGCAAGAATGTTTGTGGCAGCCCTTTTTGTAGTGGCTAGAAACTGGAAATTGAATAGATGCCCTTCAATTGGAGAATGGCTGAATAAATTATGGTATATGAATGTTATGGAATATTATTGTTCTGTAAGAAATGACCAGCAAGATGATTTTAGAGAGGCCTGGAGAGACTTACATGAACTGATGCTGAGTGAAATGAGCAGAACCAGGAGATCATTATACACGGCAACAACAGTACTATATGACGATCAATTCTGATGGACATGGCTCTCTTCAACAATGAAATGTTTCAAACCACCTCCAATTGTTCACTGAAGAAAGCCATATACACCCAGAGAGAGGGATGCGAAATGTGGACCACAACATAACATTCTCATACTCCTTGATTGATGTTTGCTTACATTGTGTTTCCTTTATCTGATATATCGTTTGTGTAGATAAGATTTTTCTTGCACACCAATGATAAGTTTGGAAATATGTATACATATATTCGATTTGCCAATATTTTAACATAATTAACATGTAGTGGATATCCTGCCATCTAGGGGAGGGGTGGGGAGTTGGGGGGAAAAACTTGTAACGGAAAGCTATGTAAGGGTTATTGTTGAAGAATTACCCACACATATGTTATGCAAATAAAATAAAAATTTAAAAAAATATATATATATATATAGCAAGTTTATATATTATGTATTATGTTATATATCATATTAATATTTGTTGTTATATTTATCATGATATATCTATAAATAAAAAACTGGAAAATCTTATAAAGAAACAAAAGAGTATAAATTAAATACTTCTCTACATATTTTTTTAAAAATTTAAGAAATATCCAACCTTATTTAGAGAATTCAATATTGTTGTGTTTAATATAACCTCCTTTTCATCTAAGAGGATTGTTCACTGCAATAAGAAAGCTATTTCTTAATTAAAGTGATTTGATATGCCTAATTGTATAATATGCTATATATGCAACCATAATATCTGATTTGTTTCTTTTTGTTTTAGCTCCACTGACAGATAAACCACCAAAACTTTTGTACCCTTTGGAAAGTAAACTGACAATTCAGGAGACCCAGTTAGGTGAGTAACTTTTGTTTTATCAAGGATATATATGTGTATATATATATATATATATATATATATATATATATATATATTTAATTGTCATTCTGGTTGGTCTTATATAGAAACCTGTTGTGTTTCCACACATGATTAATATCCACTTAAGATTTTACATATCTTATGGAAAGAGACTCAACATAAGCTATAAAATATGACCAATTATACTTTTAAAAGTTCATTGACAAGCATGGCCACACTATGAAGGTGTATTTATTTATTTAATGTTATATTTATTTAATGTTCTTGTTTCAATGTACTTCAAATTAACTATTCTTTTTAGGTTATGATATACTCTGCTCACAATAATTAAAATTATTGAAGTACATAAGCATCCAAACATTTTCAATTGAATATTAATTTATCAAAAATAGACATTAGAGTAGTATAGTAATATTTTTAAATTGACATGTTATTTAAAATGGAGAAAAGATTATAAAGTTTAGAATTTCTTTATAAATCATTATAATTTGGTAATTGTGTACTTCTTGCCCTATTCAATTACAATGTACACTTGCTAAAACATAAAAATGTATTGATAGTTATTCAAAAACAATTGAATTATAATTGGAAATGTTCTGTTGAGTCTTTTAAATAATTCCTTAATGTGTAACTATAGTAATGGAGTGAAAACAGACCAAATCTGAATCACTGGATAATTTTGGTCCAATGTGTTATTTAATCAAAGGATAGTTTTCTGACATCCTGATATTTGACAGAATCTTATAGGCAAGTACAAGATATTAGATGGTTCAATTATTCTGCCCCTAGTCTGTTGTTGCTATACTCACAAAGAACTAAATTATTCTGATAATTTGCTCATCATTTTGTAAATTGACAAATGGATTAAAATTATCTGTTTAGATTTTTATTTTGAATGTTGTTATGTGTGCATAAACTTTGTAGTATGCTTAGCAGAAAATCATTTGGTATTATACTTGGATTTACAACTTAAAATAACTGTATATACATATATATGTAGAAAATATATGTATGCTGATGCATTTGGAAACTGTTCTATTTGGAGAAATGTGAGATTTAATAACTTTACTTTTATACATTATTTATATAATTTTAAATTATAATCATGTTTGAGAATTCATTATTCTGGTTTATAAGTGAGTTTAGTGGTTCTCCATATTTTGATCCAATATAACAATAAAAAACACCATGATGGCAGTCTTAAGATCAATAAAATACTTTCATTGAATGGAATTAGAATACAAAAGTTATGCATTAACAAAATAATGACATTAACTTTGATAGAAATGTTATGTAAAATTTATTTAAAGTCATGCTGAAACACTATGCTACAAGAGTCACATTTTATTTTTGAAGTTTGCATTTTGGTCACATAATGCCACAAGATATTCTTTTTAGAATTAGCTGAAAGCTTTGTGTAATGCTAATGACAACTTGTATAGGAAATTCCAATCTGATCTACACAAAGATTTAGCTATTCAAATCAATCTTTCTATAGTTTAAATTTTTTAAATAGGTTTTATTGTTTTTGTTGTTGCTATCCTTGCGTATACTGCTGCTGTTTCATTGGAACAATTACTTAATGAGTATTTCCTCATAAAAATGTATATAATTTTGTAGAAACATCCATGTGCAAATAGAATTAAGTTGATAGTTGGAAAGCCATTTCTGGATTAATGGTGCAAAATTAGCAATATCCTGGATCACATTCCTTGCTATCAATAACATCCTTGCAAAAATGAAATACATTTTAAATATTTTTGATATTGTATTCAAAAGAGTCTTTTGATTTAGCAGTACACTAATTATTGTTTTTATTTCTCAGTATAGAGTGTCATATTGTGCTTAATCTCCTAATACAAAGTTTCATAAAGTGAAATGAATAATTTGTCAGATATTTTCTTATGGCTAGAAATCATTTTTCTCAAAACTATTTATTGATGAGTAAGAAAAACAAGTTAGAAATGTAACAATTTACAAATTTGAAAGTGTAATAAAAATTATAGAACAATCTGTTAGCAAAAGGCTACTGGAGATATGTACATTAACATAATGTCATTGTGAAAAAGAAGGTGAATACTAGATCTGATTAATAGATTAACTCAAACTAAATTAGCCTATTTTAAAATTTAGCTTTCTGATCTCCTTTTTAAGTTTATAAAATCATGATTGATATTTGAAAGAGAACAGAGATTTAGCCAAATCAATGTGTGTCTTACTAGAAACATATTCAACCAATACTTGATTTAATATTTTTAATAATACTTTTTTTGTAAATTATTCAGATCCTCAGATTCATTGAACATAGAGGTTGATTAAGAAAGGACTAATGAAATATGAGATAGCAACTAGACCTGAGATTTCATTGTTAGGGGAACTCCTACTGACAAAAATACCTCTACCAATTGAAGTCACACCTTCCTTGTAATATATAATCTTCCTGAATTGCCCAAATCACCAATAGGTTCAGTGACTTGCTTAGGAAGCCATACAATTAACAGCTAACAGTTGGAATTTGTAGCAAAATGCACATTTGTAGCAATTTCCTTCAAGTCCAACTATCTATCTACTATTCCATGTTGCCTCCTTTAGTAAAATGTAATAAAACAGAAGGAAATATTAATAACATTATTTTTTAAAATTATTAAATTATTTCATTTTAAATTACTAAATTAGATTATTTTAATTTTTAAAAGATAGCTAGGTGGCACAGTGGATAGATCACTGGGGTTGAAATCAGGAAGACCCAAGTTCAAAACCTACTAATTGTATAAATTTCAGAAGTCATTTAACCTCTATTTACCTAAGTTGTCTCAAATGTAAATTGGGGATAAAAATAACATTTTCCTTCTACTACTTTTGTTGTGAGGATTAAATGAGACAATATTTGAAAAGTGTTTAATATGGTGCATGCCTCAATGTAAAAACTCTATAACTGCTAATTATTATTATTAGTTATCATTCCATTTAGTCAATACATAAAGAAAAGTTAAATATGTAAAGAAAATTGACACTCCTTCTAAAAATTGAAACACTGCTACATTTAATAACTAAGAATGACCAAAGAATAGGAATAACTCACTGAATAGTTGCCAACGGAGTGAATCTTAAAAGCAAATTTAGATATATGCATTTATATGTATTCCAGTCATATGTGAATATGCCATTCAGAACTTACTTTTGAGTTGCACTGTATTAAACATTCAACTACATACACACACACATAAAAAAATTAAATTGAATGTCATGCTAGTATTGAAGTTAGTTGAAGTATGGGTCAAAGATACTACTCGTTCTCCGCATTCTCTACATTCAAAATTCATTTAGGCACTAGACTTGGGGGAGGTAATTTTCTGCACAACCTCATTTAACTGCGTAAATCAATCTCTTTTATAATTGCCAGTTATTTTAAAAGATCTTTATGAATAATAAGAAGTAGTTGGTCTATGGCTTGGAGTTAAATGTCATTTTTTTTTCATCTGCATATATGCTGTTGTGAAAGGAAAATAAAATCTTTAATGGAGAACTCCTTTGTACAGAATTAACGCTAGGGAAAATTTAGAGTCAGTCAAGTTTTTTTTTTTTTTTTTCATTGTTACCTACCTTTTCCTACTCTGTTTTCCTTTTCAATGGAAATATTTCCTTTTTTAGATCTCATCTCCTTTTGTTTTTCAAATTTTGCATTTCTGTTTAAAGAAAAAGGCAGCCAAAAGCAGTCATTTACTTTTGTCTAAGTTATCCCTTTAAATTTTGAATCTTGCCCCCTTTTTCTCAATCATCAATTCAATAGACATTCTTGGAATACCTACTGTGTGGAAATCAAATGTAGTAAAGACTGAGGAACATAAAAAGATAAATAAAACATCATCTTTGAACTCCGGAAACTGGATTTAATATCAAGAAATACAAAAATGTTTGAACACATGATAGCATAAATCACACAATGATACAATATAAAATATATACAATAATGTTTAGAAGATGGAAAGCTCTTCTCTCCTCCTCTATGAAAGGAAAAATTTTTATGGAAAAGTAATATTTAAGCTGAACTCTGCAGGACATATACTATCAAAGAGTACAGATGATTAGAAGGGCAGTTGCTAAGAACAGTTAGGAAAGTCATTGAGGTAGGAAAGCATGGAAAATTGAGAATGTTCTAGTTTAACTGTGTTGCAGAGCAAATCAAGGTCAGTATGTGAAAAAAAGCTGACAAAATAGGCAGAAACCAGAAGTTTTAAGACTCACAAATTTGGAATATATCCCATAGCCAGTGGCAGTTTTTAAACCATATAGTTGCATGATCATAGTTATGAATTATGAATATTTCAGATTAATCTATCTGGCAAGCAATATATAAAGTGGATTAGAGGAGGGACAGACTTCAGGTAGAGAAACTAATTAGCAGAGTATTGTAGTATGCCAGGCTGAAGATTTTGATGGCTTGAATAATAGGGAGTGAGCCAAGTGGTTATCAAAGTAGAAGCAGTTATAAAATGTCTTTATGATTCAATATTTCTCCAAGGCACTTCATTATGAGTTTCCCAGAAGCCAGCTGCCTCTCTGCTTGCATTTAGAGAATTACATCAGTTACATTCTTCTCATGCTCAAAAGTACTGGGATCAGTGGCCAGTTTCCTATTGTATCATGATATGTTTCCTTCTGCCAGTTACCCACATGAATTGAAACTTCCCTGAAAGCAGAGATGATCTTACTTTCATCTTTGTATTACCTATTATCCAGCATCTTTAAAAAGTCTTATTTGGAAGAAGTAAAAAAAAAAAGAAAAGGTAAAAGAATGCATTAGGCATTTACTATATGCCATTCACTGTGCTAAGTTCTGGAGATACAAATACAAAAGAAAGATAGCTCATACCCTCAAGAATATTAAATTCTAATAGGAAGAAACAACACATATAGAAGAATGGTGGCCAGAGAAGGGTGAAGTCACAAAGATTTTGCAAGGAGCAATAAGGTCCTCAAATGAAGTGCCCTTTTTCAGAAACAATAGTAGTATTGTTTTGATTACTGTTCCCAAAGCAAGAGCGAGACAGAGACAGAGACAGAGACAAAAATATAGACACAGACACAGAGAGAAACAGAGAGATAGAGAGACAGAAAGATGGAGAGAGAGAGAAGGAGAAGGAAGAGAAAAAGAGAAAGGGGGAAAGAGAGGGGAGATACAGACAGACAGACAGACAGACAGAGAAGCAGAAACAGAGAGACAGACAGAGAGAGGGAGAGAGAAGGAGAGGGGGAGAAAAAGAGAGAAAGGAGGAAAGAGAGAGGAGATACAGACAGACAGACAGAGAAGCAGAAACAGAGAGACAGAGACAGAGAGAGGAAGAGAGAGGGAGAGGGAGAGAAAAAGAGAGAAAGGGGGAAAGAGAGGGGAGATACAGACAGAGACAGACAGACAGATAGAGTCAGAGAGACAGAGACTGATAGAGACAGAGAGAAGCCAAGACAGAGACAGAGGGAGACAGAGAAAGAGACAGACAAAGGGGTGGAGGGAGAGAGGGAGTAAAAAAGGGAGAAGGGGAAAGAGGGGGGGAGGAAGAAGATGGGAGGAAGAGGGGGGAAAGGAGAGGAAGGGAGGGAAAGGGAGAAGGAGGGAGAAAATGTGCTGAGAACAGAGAATGTACAAATGTCACGGCAAGAAAACAGCATGCCAATTGGTTAGTTATCTAGAGATGATGAGCCCTTATCAATTAGCATGATCCCATAGAAGAAGCTAAAGAAAGAAAGGCAGGGGAGACAGAAAGAAGTGGATGAGTATAAAATGTTATTGCAGAGAGGCAATTACCAGGATTTAGTAAATAATTAAATGTGAGGGGGAATGAGTCATTGATAATTCAGATTTTCAAATATGAGTAACTAGGGGAATGAGTAACTTGGCAGTATTAACAGAAGTAGTTTAATCAATAATTTCAGGGGGAAAAAAAACCTGGAAAGACTTACATGAATCAATGCAAAGTGAAGTAAGCAGAACCAGGAGAATATTGTACATAGTAATAACAGTATTGTAAGATGACCAGTTGTGAATGATAGCTATTCTTAGTAATACAGTGTTAGAAGGCAATTCAAAGGACTCACATTGGAAAATTCTGTCCATGTCAAAGAAAGCTAGAGTAGTTTGAATGCAGGTTGAAGCACACTATTTTTTACTTCCCTTATTTTTTTGTGGTTTTTAATTTGGTCTGTATTTTCTTTCACAACATGACTAATAAGGAAATGTGTTTTACTATATCAAATTGTTTGCTGTCTTAATTCAAGGGGAGGGGAATGAAGTAGGGAAAGAATTTGGAACTAAAAATTTTAAAAATATGAAAACTGCTAAAATTGTTTTTATGTGTAATTGAGAAAAAGAAAATATCTTTCAAAATGTAATTTAATGAGAAAAAGCAGGTTTAGAGAATGATGAATTTGAAGTGCTAGCAGATTTAATTAGAAATGTTAAGTAAGCAGGTCTAGAGTTTGAGAGGGGGGAATTTCAGCATTCAAGAGTGAGGAACAATTTGAGAGATTCCAGGGAAGGAATGAATAACAAAAGGAAAACCTGAGAAAAGTTCAAGTTGTTACAGAGATATCAAAGAAGACGAAGAGAAAGTCAATGAATTTTATGATTTCCAGACTCCAAAATTGACATTTCCAACTTCCAAATCTCCAGGCAAGGCTAAGTAAGGACTAGACTTAGTGTTGTCCGAAAGCTTATTCCTAGAGCTGTTTGAAAAAATGGTTATATCTATTTTGCCTATAATTCCTTCAATCATAGAAAGCTTGAGCTTGAAGGAACTTCAATTAGTCATTCTTATAGGACACAGTATAGAAAAAAATGAGCTTCTTTATGTCACCCCTCCCTGTTCCTTTTTTCCTTAAAGAATTCTCACACTATTCATTCTTTCAAAAAACAATCTAAGAATCTAAAATGTATGTTTCATAAGTCTTTTACATGGTGTATTTAACACTTGGTATTCTTCCAAAAAAACTTAATACCTTGATTTAAAAAAATGAAAATAGAAAAATATTTGATCATATCTTAGAAGCTTATGTACGTTTTCAATAGCTTTATATTTGTAGACTGATAGGAGAACATTCCACCACAAAAGAATGTAAATTATTTGAGGGCAGGAACAGTTTTACTTTTGTCCATATCCACTGGCCTATTATAATACCTAGAAAATGATAGATGTTTGTTGATTGATTGATTGAATAATATTAAGACTAATTCAAGTACATATGATTTCATGATGGTATATCTTAATCCTTCCAAACCTGAGTAATTGGTTTTGGGTGAATTTCTGTGGCTTATAAAAGATATTGGATGGTAGCAAGTTATTTGACTATAAAACTCTGAATTTAGCTAGGCTGATTCTCATATAATGTGTATGTACAGTTCATTGTACAGTCCATATAAGAAGCTTTTCTGACTTTTTAGATCCCATTAAAACTTGTATCCCAACAGAAGAAGGCCTAGAGTCACTAGTTGCATTATACTATTAAAGCAAGAGGAATTCTTGCTTCAGTAGAAGCATTGGACCATATTAAAACATTATTCTCAGATTAGGCCAAAAAAATAAAATTTGAAAATACTGAACATTCCTTCTATAAACCCAATATATATATTTTTAAACAATGCATTATTTTTAGACTGAGACATACTGGAGTCCTTTACATACACACACACACACACACACACACACACACATAGCAATCTCACTTAATGTGCAATACATCAATTCTGTTAATACCAAAGCCTGAACATAAAGGAGAATGATCTTAAAATGAGTGCTGTCTAATAAGTGAGTAGATGACTTCTTATATAATGAGTTTCCTATCACTTGATCGATCAATTCAAATTTAATCATCTATCAGGAAAGTTTTATAATGAGTTCTTTTTTTTTTTTTTCTGGAAGGAGGGTAAGAGGAACTCCAAGATTTTTTCTTACTTGAGAATTCTATGAATGTGAGAGAATAATTCAAAACATAATATCATTTTAATACTTAATTATTGGACTTCTAAACATAGTCATAAATTTGGAATATAACAACAGTAAAATATTTTTTTCTTTCCACTGTAGTCTTTGATTTTAAAAAAATACTCCTTTGATACCAATACATGTATAGAAATAGAAATATTTTAAACTAATAAAACTGCAACTTAAACTGAATATTCTATTTCATTCTTGTCAATATGTGTATATGAAACAATAAGATCACAGCTTTTTTATAGATTTTTCCAAGCTAGAATACAGTTAGTTCTATTTTTAAGAAGATATAAACTTTAGATTACATTGAAAATGCCATAAGTACTCAATAACATACCAGATATAGATAGTTCTTAGAAATAATGAATTTCCATACTTAGATGTCCTTGAATATATCTGCAACACTCAAAGAAAATCCCATGGGTGTTGAAAAAAAGTGCACATGAAAAGTACAAGTGACTCAAATGATCCCTTTCTAAATTAGTTTTTTGTATTTCTTAATTTAAAAAATTTTGTTACTGCTAAAGTCATTGAATCCTGTTTACCTCAGTTTCCTCTCCATTTTTGCCAAAAAATTCCCAAATGGGGTAACAAAAAGTCAGATATGACTGAAATGAACAAACAACAATAAAAATTTTATAGTCATTTAAGTAGTCGTGTATATATGGGAATAAAGCCTTTTTTCTTTTTTCTTTAAAATTCTCCCAGGTATGCTTGAGAGTTAAAGTGGAATTCTGTCTTATTATTTGCTTTTTAATCTTTCAGTCTTGTCCAACTCTCTGTGACCCTGTGGCTCATACTATCTATGGATTTCTTTTAGCAAAAATACTGGAGTAGTTTGCCATTTCCTTCTTCAAACAGAGGTTAAGTGATTTGCCCATGATTACACAGCTAGTGAGTGTCTTAGGGTGGATTTTTAACTCGGGTCTTCCTGGCTCTAGGCCCAACTCTATCCACTGAGCATCTAGCTACCCTGGAGTTCTCTCCATAAGCTATGCTGCTAAAGATTGCTGAATGTAAAAGGCAGGATAGTAGACTTAGATATACCATGATAATACTACTACCAACTGTGTAAGCTACCTTTGTCCTTTTCAACACTGGTGGATTCCACGTTATACACATAAAAAGAATAGTATCATCCACATTGCTGAAGCTTTGCCCTTCTCTTCTTAGCATAGGATTCTCTCATTACAACAACCAACAGTCAAAATAAGTGTTTTAGTTAAATAACAGTATTAGGTGGAACTTACATTATTCTTTAACATTTGTAAATGCTTAATAAATATCATCTCAATTTGTCCTCCCAGAAATGCTAGCAGGCAGGTGCTGTTATTGCTATTTCATAGAGAAGGAAAGGGTGGAAAGCAGAGGTTTAAAGGACTAGGTCACATAGGTAGTAATTGTCTGAGGTAGCATTTGAATTTGGATCTTCCTGACTAGGTGCAATGAACTTTTTAATTTTGCTTTATATTCTTGATCGAAGGAAAACTACTCACATAACTTTAATTCCAGGACTGCTGGGACAGCCTTGGGGCATCATCAATTCATCAAATTGCTACTTGAATAATCTGTCCCCACTCTCCCTATTATTCCATTCTATTTTATATATTGTCAATGGAAATTGATTTTATTACTTTTATAAAAATAAGTATGGTACAACATAAGGAACATCATTCTCCCATATTTCAGTAGCACTATAATTTCTGAAAGATGAGGTCTCAGAATACTTTAGATCAGAGCTTCTTAAACTTTTTCTACTTGGAAACCCTTTAAATCTGAAAAATTTTTATGACCCCTACTATAGAGGTATATAAAATAAGTATACCAATCCAACATTTACTGATAATAAATCACAATTTTATAAACCCCATATTCAATTATAAGACTGCATATGGGGTCACAAACCACAGTTTAAGAATCTTGGCCTAGATCATTGTATATCTTTATAGGTCTTACTTATCATTTGAGATTAAATTTGGGACATTTTAATACAATCTGTAGGAGCAAGGTAAGGAGATAACAAAATAAATGTCCTGGCAATGTTAGCTCAGGAATAATTGAATGAGGATATAAATTCATTGTTTATTAGGGGCAAGGTGACAGCCTTTTTTACTGCAATAAAAAGACAAAATGACATGCACTAATGTACCTGGCAAAAATGTTCTTTCATTTCCTTTCTTTATCACTTATAGCTTCAAGGTAATGGTTTTTAGACCCCTAATTATATATATATATATATATATATATATGTATACATATGTATATATATACTTGAAAAAGATGTGGGAAGATTTTGGATGGGTTTGTATCTATACATATTTAGGCACAAAGTCATACTTACATTCTCTTCAAGATCAAATAGGCCATATTAAGATATGTTACACACACACACACACACACACACACACATAAACACACATACACAGAGTCCAATTTTTATTGGAAAGAAATTATATAGTTAAATCAGCTAGACTTAGTGATGTCAGAATAAAAGTTCTGAAGAAACTCGAGGTTAAAATTACAAAACTTTGGCCAAATGTGTAATCTTTTGTTTTGAACTACTTCTGTGATGGGTAACTAGCATATTAAAGAGGAAGCCTGAGAAATCCAAATTGAAAATTTTCTGTTTCCAAAATGAAAAATTGATGTAAACCAAAACTCGAGGTTTTGTTGTTGTCCAGTCATGTCCAACTCTTTGTGACCCCATCTGGGATTTTCTTGGCAAAAACACTAGAAGGGTTTGCTATTTCCTTTTCCAACTAATTTTAAAGATGAAGAAAGTGACACAAAGAAGGTTAAGTGATTTTCCCAGGATCACACAGCTACTAAGTGTCTGAGGCTGTATTTGAATTCAGGTCTTCCAGACTCCAGGTCTAGCATTACTAAAAAAGAAAGCTAGGACCATGCTTTAGGGGAAACAAATTGTTTACATAAGAGCAAATCAGAGTTTTTGAGGGTGTTAACAATTCTTAGTATTATAGAGCATTGTGTTTTATAGCATCTTTTACTCTTTTACTTGTGTGGTACAATTATAATAATTATGTTATTATATTATATTTCAATATGTTATGTTTGAAGTATGGAATTCCACATTTACCCTGAATTATGTGATCAAAAATGGTCCTGACATACCAGTTGATTCCATCAAACATATAAACTAATTGAGAATAAACCTTTAATTAATTTGAAAGGAATATAAGTTTTTTTTATACATTCAACTATTAATATATGACAAGATATATGAAATGATTATATATAAGATAGACAAACCAGTTTGGATCAGTCATTCAAGTACTGAACCAGCATAGTGGTAGAAGAGTTTTAAGTCCTCTGAGGATTCTAGTTCAAAAGTTGAGTCATGTCCTTGGGAAGGAGTGGGAAGAAAAGTTTCTTATTCTTGCACCACCAATGATTATGTGACCATAATGATATTCTGAACTTTAAATAATATTATATACCTATATGTGCCTATATGTATGTATGTATATACTACATAAGCCATAATGAACTAGAGAATTTTGAGATATTATTAATTTTTCTAGGTTAAATTGACTGAACTTTGTAGGAAATTATTTTTTAATGTGGAAAACTGTTATTGCTTATTTATTGTCTAAAATAAATATTTCATTGATTAAGTTTCCTTCAAATGATTATGCAATATTAACACAGGAAAAGATAGAATTTTGTTTCCTTTTCTGAAAAAAGGAAAAAAAAGTGAGGGTTTTAGCTGAAGATATAAGTTCTTAGTGTAAATGTCCTGACTCTTCCAATACTGTTAAGTTGATTTGGGAAATAAAAACAACTTTTTTATGAATAATGTGTATTACTGGGCTTGATTTCTACACTAAACCAGTTAGACTCATTAAAAATTGTACCAGCAGGGTGAAGAAATTCATCAGAAGTCTTGATCACATTTTTAAAAATTTTAAAGTAACTAATATTAAATATATTTTACTTAGGTACTATAAATATAATTCAAAACAGTTATATTTTAAAAGTTGTCATTTTTGTTTTCCATCAATGGCAAGTTTTCATACCACTATTTCCCTTTAAGAAATATTGCTGTAATCAAGACTGCAGGTGTGTCATCATAATAAAAAAAAATGGTATAGAGACCTCATAAGTATCTGGTATAGTTGGAATAAATTAACATTTATCTCAGGAGTGAAGAATATAGTACATAGTTAGTTCTCATATACAAATTAAATTTAAATTAGGGAGGAAAGCCTAACTGTATTCAGACCATTGTAAAAAACTTGGGTTTTTGTTGACTAAAACTATTTGAATACATAGTATGATGAATAAAGGGAATTAATCAAAAAATTTGGGCCAAAAATATATGTATTTTTGCCTAAATTATGTAGTCTCAAACAAAAGAAGAATTGGGAGAATGGGATTACACTTGAATTAACTGTATAATTTTATTTTTCATTTTTACAAAGACAAAACTTATTTAATAATTTCTGGTTAATTTCACATAAGAAAGAGAATGAAGGAAATATTTTACTCCAATAGTCACAACTTCTATTGCTTCTCCTTAGTGATATAACTATGGAAAGGCTGACTAGGCTATTGCCTTGAAGAATGCAAGTACCAACTCGAGGTCCTTCAATATATAATGCCTTTTCTGTAGAGCATCTCCCTTTCCATTTACTGATACCACTGTTCCTAAAATACCTATGACCTCCATTGTTTAAATGACAACCCATCCACCAGACTTTTAGAGAACCTATTGAATAGTGCTCCAGAATGGGTGAGAGAAGGACAATTTAATCCCCATAGAAATGAAGAAATTTTATTGAAAGGGTTACTTCAGTTTTTCACAAAAAAAAAGATTTGTGAAACCTCAGTTGAGATACTCCCTACATTGATATAAATTCTAATCCTTCCATACTTCCATGACTTAGTAAATGATGCTCATAATTTTGTTTTGGCCTCTCTGACTTTAGTCAATTTGATCTTCACACTGCAAATATATAATCAAGTCAGGATCAAAGTAGAAACCTTTACTGTATTATTCACTCTATCAACATGTACAAATTAAGTCCTTTCTAAAAATAACTAAATGACACAGTGAATAAAGCCCTGGAATTAGGAATCCTTAGTTTCTAACTCTCTTATCAGCTGCGTAGCACTGAGCAAGTCATTTAAATTCTGTCTGCCTCAGTCTTCACATCTATATATTTGTTAATAGCACTTGCCTTCCAGGGTTACTGTGAATTTAAAACAAGATACTTTTAAAGTGCTTTGCAAATTTAAAGCTATATATAAATCATAGTTATTATTATTGTTATTATTACCACATGTGTGCCAGGTACTGTGGTAGGCAATAAGGATACAAATACAAAGGATGGAAATATCCTTCCTTACTCTCAAAGAGGCTGCATCTTCAAAGAGAAGCTGACCTTCCAAAATTTACACAGCAAATTAACAAATTTATATGAGAGACATAAAATTAATTGATATAAATACAAATAAAATTAATATAAATACAGAGTAGTATGGAAGGGAGGGATGGTTAGTAGGAATAAGAAAAGCTTCATGTAGAAGTTGATGTGTGAACTGCTTTTTAAAAACAGAAAAAATTTATGAAGCAGGTAAAAACCTAATAATACATTAACTCTATTGCACAGATTTTTCTTCCAAATTTTAGATATCTGTAAGTGAAGATGAACAGTCATAGTAGCCCAATTGCTAAGAATTGTAGTGTCATTGTTTAAGTACAAATTAATTGATTGTTGGCATGTCCAAATCAATAATGGTGTTAAGGAGAAAAATCCATTGGACTCATATTTAAGAATGGCAGTTTCTGGGCCCAAACAGTTTCATTGAGTGTACAAGTTAGCAATTTCAATATAGATTGAGGAAATATATATTTTAAGTTGCATTTGTTTCATTGGGTGTGATAACAATACAGAATTCATTGAAATGGAAACAAATGGGTAAGCTAGTATTAATAATCTATCCACTCCTCTAGCTATGTCAAATATCTGTCTATTTACCAGCCAAAACTATGTTTTGGATAGGGTAGAGTTAAGATATACACCACGAGTTAGTAATACAGGGAGATCGCTAGATGAATCAAAGTAAAGAGTGACTTTGTAAAGCTGTTATCATCTATCAGACATTTTAATGAATCTAGTCTTTAAATGAATTATGTCATTTCCTAAAAATAGGAACTACCCAGTTTATTTTATGTCATTATAAATGTATTCACAGAATCAAAATATTAAAAGAATTCAGCTTTGAAAGGTAAATAAAAGTCCATCAATTCCAATGCATTCCTGAAAAAGGAATTTCTTTCCTCAATGTGTTACGGAGAAGTTAACACTGTAGTCTAGATAGCTGACAAGAGCAGAAAGCAACAGGAATATCCCTAGAAACCAAATTTCTCAGTGGATTCTTACTTTAGCTCTCTTGGATCCCTAGTAAACTATGAAATCATATTGAGTTTACAATTCATTAAGATCTCCAAATATTTTTTCATTTACCACTAAGTTATATTCCTTTTAGCCTTCTGTGACTTTTTCATCATTTAAGAATTATTAAACAGTCTGACAATTATGATAAAATAGTCTAGATATCATATTTTAAGAAATTACCAAAGAAATCTTTCCTTTTACCTCAGATTCAAATGATAAATCAGAAATAGAAAGGATCCACTGATCATCTCCCTAAAAAAGATCCCAAAATGTAAAGTACCAAGAATATGATAGACAAACTAAATAATTCCCAAATCAAGGAGAAAAAAAAATCAAGCAGGCAGAAAGAAAAGACTCACATTTTGTGGAACCACAGTCAGAATGAAACAAGATTTAGCAGCTTCCACTTTGAAGGAACAGAGAGTTTGGAATATGATATTCCAAAAACAAAAGAGTTAGAATTACAACCAAGATTAACCTTCCAAGCAAAACTGAGTATAATCTTTCAGGGGAAGAAATGGCATTCAATGAAATCTAGAATTTATTTTTTTTTTTTGCTTTTTGCTGAGGCAATTGGGGTTAAGTGACTTGCCCAGGGTCACACAGCTAGGAAGTGTCTGAGACCAGATTTGAACTCAGGTCCTCCTGACTTCAGGGCTGGTGCTCTATCCACTGCGCAACCTAGCTGCCCCCCGAAATCTAGAACTTTAAAGCATTCCTGATTTAAAAAAAAAAACTATAGCTGAGTAGAAAATGTGATTTTCAAACAGAAGACTGACTCAAAGGAAGCATAAAAGGAAATCATGGAATCATGAGGAACTCATTAAAGTTAAATTGTTGATCTTTCCATATGGTAAAATGACATCTGTAATCTTTGAAGAACTTTATCATTATTAGGGTAATTAGAAGAATTTTACATAGAGTGAAGTAGTTAGTTGATTAAGTTGTGATGGTGTTTAAAAAAAGGAGAGGTGAGGAAAAAAAAGAGGATGACAGGAAGAATGGGGGGAATTGTCATTTTAAAAAAGAAGAAAAGGAGCAAGAAAGAAAGGGAAATGATAAAAAGGAGGGAAGATAAAAAAAAAGAAATGGTCATAAGCAAAGTAGATTTGAGAGGAAGGACAGCAGTAAAATAGAGAGAGAATAAATTAATGGTAATAAAATTCATCTGAAAAAAAATTCAAGGGAATCTGCATTTTAAAATGTAAAGAGATATAACCATTCCAAATTTCAATCAATATTGCAAAATAGTAATTATCATAATAATCTAGCTAAGAAATATAGTGGTCAGGGCAGGTAGGTAGTGCAGTGGATAGAGCACCAGCTCAGAAGTCAGGAAGACCTGAGTTCAAATCTCATCTTAGACACTTAACACTTCCTAGCTGTGTGACCCCAATTGTCTCAGCAAAAAGAAAAAAAAAAAAGAAAAAGAAATATAGTGGTGCATGAGTGAAAGAGATTAGGTAATCAAAATACAGAAAGAAATGACCATAATAATTTAGAATTTAATAAATCCAAGATCCATGCTTTTGAGTTAAGAAATTAACATTTGACAAAATTAATGTAAAATTGGAAATCAGCTGGCAGAAACTAAGCATAAAGCTACATCTCACTCCTTACACCAAGAAAAGGTTAAAAAAGAATTGTTTTAAAATTTGAATTGTTTAAAAAAATGTTTTAGACATACAGGGTAATATCAAGTAAAGTAGGAGAGCATGGAATAATGTGTCTGTCTGATCTATAGATAAGGAAGAGTTTATGACTAAATAAGAGATAGAGAAAATTTGAGTAATCAAAATAGATAATTATAATTACATGAAATTTAAAAAACTTTTTGTATAGACAAAACTAAGGTCGCCAAAATAGGAAGGGAAATAGGAAGCTGAAAAAAAAAAAACTGTAGCAAGTTTCTCTGATAAAGGCCTACTTTGTCAAATATAAAGGGAACTGTGTCATATTGATTTAAAAAAAAAAGTCATTTCCCAGTTAGTAAATGGTTAAAAGATATGAAAAGGCAATTTCTAGATGAGGAAAGCAAAGCTATCAATAATCACATATAAATGCTTTCAATCAGTACTGATTAGAGAAATGCAAATTAAAATAACTCTAAGAGAGGATTCTGGGAAGATGGCAAAGTGGATGAGAAAAGTTTTGGTTCTCCAAATTTCTTCCACAGAAAAAGACAAAACCTTGCCTCACAGGGAATATAGAGTACTAGAAATAAACAAAAGTCAGACTAAAGCAGATTGTTTTAAAACTTAAGAAGACTCAATACCCAAACTCCAGTGGCAGAGGTTCAGCCTGAGTGAAATCCACACACCTCAAGAGGAACTCTGCAGAATCAACAAATAACAAGCCCTGGGAGATGCTGAGATTGGGAAGCATCCTTAGCCTTAGAAACTTTCATCTCATGGACAGTGTTGGGGAGGTCTGACAGAGGAGTAGGAAAAGATTTAAGAACTTTCCGCTGTTGAGGGACAACAAAGATATGTTAACCAGATAATTTTTGGGTTGGGCTGCCCACTGCCAGCAAGGAGAAGCCAACATACACCTAGTGTGGATGATGCAGAAGAGTGAGATTAATGCTGGATATGGGCACCTGCAGAAAAGCAGAGTCCCTGGCTTCAGTTAGTGGGAAAAGAGAACATTGGCAGTTTGCAAATATCAGAAGGAATGCAGGGAATGAGATCATATGTGGGACAGCATGATCAGGAGCTCTAGCCCTAGTTAAGAAGTGGAGAAGAGAGCCCAAGATTGAGCTCCTCCAGGACAGACCACAGACAGTAAGAAGGACTTGAGTATTGGGATATTATTTTCCAGACCTTGGGACTAGAACTTGATCACAATAATAACTGCTAAAAATAAAATAAAATAAAAATGAGTAAGCAAAGGAGAAAGAACCCAACCATAGATAGTTACTATGGAGACAGAAAAAAATCAGGATTCATTTACAGAGGAATATAATGGAGCTTTAAGAAAAAAAAAAGAGCCCCTCCTATTTCAGTGAGAAATGGAAAATGTTCCCAAGCCCAAAAAGATTTCTTAAGAAGAACTTTAAAAAAACTTTAAATATCAAATACAAGACATCAAAGAAAATGTAGGGGGGAAGGGAAGAAAACTCTAAGAAAGTCAAGATAATTATTGAAAGAAAGTCAACTTGAAACAGAGAACCAAAAACTTAAGAAAATAATTCCTTGAAAACTAAAAGTGGGCAAAGGGAAGCTAATAATATTCTAAGACTCAAAGAAATTAAGTCAAAAGAAACTTAAAAGTAGAAGAGAATGTGACCTGAAAGAGATTCCAGTATGAAAACTTATAATAATATCATAACCAAGGTTCAAAATTCCAAAGGAGAAAAATATTAAAAAATACAACCAAAAAAAATTAAATATCATGGAGTTACAATAAGGATTAACCAAGATCTAGCAACTACTGCACTGAAGGACCTTAGATCTTGGAACACTATATTTTATAGAGCAAAAGATCTGGGGTTATGACCAAGGTAACTTACCCAACTAAATTAAATTTAATCCTGAGTGGGGGAAAATGAATATTTAATGAACTGAAAGACTTTCTGGAATTTGTCACAAAAAGAGCAAAAATTAAGGGAAAAATTAGCAAATATCATCAAAAGTATAAATATTAAGGATCAATTATAATGGATTCAATAAAGTCAAATTGTCTACTTCTTAGATATGAAAATACTATTAGTTCTTTTATAACACTTTTATGTAGGTTGTTTGAAAGAAAGGCATAGATTGAGCTGAATATGGTAGGGTGAACTTTAAAAAAATTAAACTGTGTAAGGGGAGAATAAAAGAAGCAATTATCTCAAAGAAATGAGAAATTCATACTAAAATTAGGAGGGGAAAATGCAGGAAATTCTAAAACCTTAATCTCACTGGGAATAGATTAAAATATAACAATATATACATTTAGAAGGATATAAAAGTCTTCTAAATTCAGAATGAAAAAAGAGGGCAATGGCATAGGTTGGGAGGAGAAAGAAAGGAGAAAATATTGGAAAGGTGAGTAAATTAAGGAATAGGAGTGCAAGGTAGTAGGTAGAAGTAAAGGAGTGAGGAGGAATAAGAATAGAGTGAAAAAAATATTGAGGGAAAATAGGCAGGAGGAAAATATACAGCAAGTTATTATGGTTTAGAATGTGAATAGGATGAATTCATGCATAAAATGGAAATTTATAGCAGATTTAAACTATGAATTCAACAATATGTTGCTTTAGGGAAATGCTATAAAAATAAGAGATACACACAAACACAAAATAAAGGTAAGGAGTAAAATTTATCATATAAAAAGAAGGGGTAGATATAATTTCAGACAAAGTTAAAGCTAAAATAGATTTAATAAAAAGAGAAAAATAGGAAAACTACACTGTGGCAGCCATATTATTCAAAATTATTTTAGATCATTTAAAATAACCAGAGAGCATAAAATATCTGAGCATATATCTGCCAAAAGGGACACAGGAACTATATAAATATAAACATAAAATACTTTTTATACAAATAAAGTTAGATGTAAATAATTGAAGTAACATTTATTATTCATGGGTAGGTCAAGCTAATATAATTTTTTAAATGACAATTTTAGTTTATGTAATTCCATCCCAATTAAATTACCAAAAATTATCTTTCTGAGTTAGAAAAAAAGGTAATAAACTTCATTCAGAACAACAGAAGATCAGAAACTCCAATAAAACATGGGGGGGGGGGAGATGTAAAAGAAGCAGATTCAACATTTTTGGAACTTAAGCCATACTATAAGGTGAGAACATTGTTAAATTGTAAAATGAATATTTTTGATTATTTAAATTAAACTTTTCTAGTATTCATAAAACCTATGAAGCTAAAACTAGAAGGGGGAAAAAACTTTCATAGACAATCTCTCAAATAGAATGTGATTGTGTTGGAATATTGCTCTGTTGTAGGAAATGATGAGCTGATTGATTTAGAAAAACTTGGAAAGACCTGAAGTTATAAAAATATATGCTAGACATCTTCAGAGAAACAGATAACAAGTGAAAAAAAGCAGAGTACAATCTTATAAAAGTGTTTATGAGCATATATATGTGTGTTTTATATGCATGTATTTGTACATGTGTATGTATATATATGTATATATATATTATATGTGTATATATGTATATGTGGTAGTGTGTGTGTATCCATCCATACTTAATTGTAGCCTTTTTTGGTGCTACAGAAAGAAAAGAGAGTAGGAGGGGAGTGAAAAGGAAGGGGAGAAAATGAAATAAAAAGTGAAGGCAGAGAACAAAAGCAAACCTATAAAGAAGCAAAGAAAAAACAGGCAGCTTTGAAAACAATGCTTTGAGCTTGTCAGGTAGATTTTCTTGAAATGGAAATTTATTATTTTATACTGATTTCTCTCTTATGTTAAGCTGTTTATATGGCAATTTTTTTCTTTATTCATATTGTACTTTAAAATAAATTTAAAAATTAAAAAAAAATATGAGATAGCACCTCATATCTGTCCAATTGGTTAACATGACAGGAAAGAAAAATTAAAAATGCTGATGGAAAAATGGAAACATTGGTACACTAATTCACTATGTTGTGAACTAGTTGTAAACTTAGTCCAACCCTTCTGGAAAACAATGTGAAACTTTTCTCAAAGGACTATCTAGTTGGGTATACCTTTTCACCCAGCAATTCCAGTATTAGATCTGTATCCCAAAGAAATCAAAGGCTAAAGAATCTTTATGTACAAAATCATTTATAGCAGCTCTTTTTGTGGTGGCAAAGTATTAGAAATTGAGGATATGTATGTCAATTAGGAAAGGGCTAAACAAGTTATGGTATATGATTATGATGGAATATTATTGTGCTATATGAAATGACAAGCAAGATGGTTTCAAGTTTATGAACTCATACAAAGTAAAATGAGCAGAATCATGAAAACACTATATATAGTAATAACAATATTGTAAGGATGATCAAGTGTGAAATTCTAAAGAACCCATAAAGAAATAAGGCTATCCATTTCCAGAGAGAGAATTGATGAATTCTAAATGCACTTTCAAACATACAAACAAAAGAAACAAAAGCAAATCTTTATGTTTCTTCTTTTGTTTGTAGTTTTTTTGTCCTTGTTTTTTGTAGCATGGTTAGTATGGAAATGTGTCTTGCAAAATTTCATGTGTATAATTGATATCAAATTACTTGCCTTCTCAAGAAAAGAAGAGATTGGAGGAAGGTAGAGAATTTATAATTCAAAATTGTTTATCTGTAATTGAGGAATATTTAATGACATAAATAATACTAATAAAAACAAAATTTTTCTATTGTTCTAGAAAAGAAGAGGATAGTGAACAAGGCCTGAGAAAAACATATGAAGGAAAGGGAGACAAAGAGATGTTATGTTGATGTCTCAAAAGTAGCCATCTCTAAACTTTTATAATCATATATCCTAAAAAGAAAAAAAAAGACTGAGTGTTCATGTCCAAAATGATATTTACTCATTTATAAGTTATATATAGATACAACTTTACCTTAGTAGCTTAAATTATAAAATATGTTAATAAAAAACATTCAAGAGGATGAAGAAAACTAGCACTTGTTATATATCTACTGTGTTTCAAGTATTATGCTAAGTGCTTTATAATTACTCCTATTTGATCTTTACAACAACTCAGGGAAGAAGGTATTTTTAATTGCCATTTTATAATAAAAGAAACTGAGGAATACATTGGTTAAGTATGGTGATATGTTTTATTTGAGGGGGCATTTAAACTCAGGTGTTCCTGACTCCAAGCCCAGAACTCTACATTATATCCACTAGAGAGATAAAAACAATTATTTTATTCTAGTCATTATATAGCAATGGAAGTTTACTGAGGGATTTGGGAGGGTAACTTGATCAGGTTAGACTTTAGATTTAGGACAATCAGTTCAGCAGCTGTTTAGATAATAGATTGAAGCAGGGTAAGACTTGATATAGGGAGAACAATTAGAAGGTTTTTAAAATAGTCAAGAAAGAATTGATTAAGGTTATAAGCTAGGATGGCAGTCATTTAAGCAATAGAGAAGAGTGCAGAGAGGAATGAGTAGTGCCAACAAGATTTAGCAAATGATTTGATTTAGGAGTTTAAAAAAAAGCAAGGATTTTTAGCTAGACACTGAGATTGAGAAAACCTGGGTGACTAGGAAGAATAATGGTAGGAACAGTATTAAGGAAGATGGATAAATTTAGGAGGAAAGATAGCACAATGATCACAATCAAGATCATAATTTATCTATGCTGCTTAACTTGTATGACTGTATCCAACTCAAAATGAATATAATGTGGGTCAGTGACCCCAATCATTCAAGGGACACCTGCTATAGCTATAAGATGATTTGAGTCAATAGGGGATGATATCCCACTGGCAGATATATGTAGGCATTTAGGTAGATAAATAGGTAAATGGATGAGAGAGAGAGAGGGAAAGACAGAGAGAGAGAGAGAGAGAGAGAGAGAGAGAGAGAGAGAGAAAGAGAGAAAGAGAGAGTATGTGTGTGTGTGTGTGTGTTGTGAAAGTGTGTGGGAGTGTGGGAGAGAGAGTGTGAGAGACCGTGAAAGAATGTGTGTGTGTGCATGAGTGTGTGTGTTTGTGAGAGAGTGTGTATGTGTGTGAGTGTGTGTGAGAGTTTGTGTGTGAGTGTGTGTGAGTTTGTGTGTGAGTGTGTGAGAGTGTATGAGAGTGTGTGTGTGAGAGAGAGTGTGTGAGATAGTGTGTGTGAGAGAGTGTGAGAGTGTGTGAGTGTTGTGAGAGAGTGTATGAGAGAGAGTGTGTGTGAGAGAGAGTGTGTAGAGTGTATGAGAGTGTGTGAGTGTGTGAGTGTGTGTGAGAGTGTGAGAGAGTATGTGAGAGTGTGTGTGTGGGTGTGTGAGAGTGTATGAGAGTGTATGTGTGAGAGAGTGTATGAGTGTGTGTGCATGTGAGAGAGAGTGTGTGTGTGTGTGAAAGTGTGTGAGAGAGTGTATGAGTGTATGTGAGAGAATGTGTGTGTGAGAGTATATGAGAGTGTATGTGAGAGTGTGTGTGAGTGTGTGAGAGAGAATGTGTGTATGAGTGTGTGTGAGAGAGTGTGAGAGTGTGTGTGTGAGAGACTGTGTGTGTGTGTTATGAGAAAATGTGTGTGTAAGAGTGTGTGTGAGAGAGAGAGAGAAAGAGACAAAGAAAGAGAGAGAGAGAGAGAGAGTGCATTTCTAAGCACTTATTAAGTGCAAGAAATGCTCAGCACCGGCACTACAGAAAGAAGCAAACAAGACAGTCACTGCTTCAAGAAGCTTACTTTCTAATTGGGGAAGACAACACATAAAGGAAAACTAAAGAAGGGAAAGGAATTCCCACAGTGACATGTGACGCAGGAATCTGAGGAGTGAGGAGCTGGAACAGCACAAGGAGAGAGCAATGTACTGAAATGTTGGAAGATAATGTTAGGTAGGATTAACTTTCAGACACGTGCCTTACAATTCTTTCCACCTTCTTACTGGCTGATGACAACTCATTTTGCTAAGTTCAGGACAGCAAGGGACCATAGACCTCACTTTGAAAACAATTATACCATTACAGAAAGTTTTTTAAAATGAAAAATTAATATAATTTTGTTTTTGCTTTAAATTCTGTTAATATACCAAAAACTAATTTTAAAAGAAATTGTTTTTGTGTTGAGGGAATTGAGAGGATTAAGCCAGTAAGTGGGTAATTGTGGGAATGAACCACAATCCATTTTGTGACTCAATTCTGAAGCTAGTTTGGCTCCTTTTCTAATTCAATTACGGGTCTGGTTTCTTCTTTCTCAGAAAATTTTACTCATTTGTGGAGAAAAAACTTTATTAGATTGTCTGAACCGAGATCTGCATGGGTGGGAACCTGGACCACCCATACCTGCTGCTGCTTAGAAATCCTTAACTAAGGACCTAAGGTAATGCTGACCAGAAATTCAGGCAGAACCAAAGATTGATGCAGGGAGTTTTGTCACAATTGTACATCTCAAGCAACAATTACATCTCTTATCTTAAAACTAATCCTATACTGTTCATTCAGTTATTGTTTCCATGTTCCTTTGTTTACAAATAGTCTAGGTAGTGGGACATCTTTTCTGATTTCAATGAACTGCATCTGTTCACTCTCCCCTTCCCAATCTGGAAAGTCTTTCATCCAATTAGAAATCAGATTACCTAATGTTGTATTGTTTCCTTTTAATTAATTGGCTTTATATGATTAATTATTTTTAAATGTAATTAATAATTATAAAAGTCTGTCTCCCCCTGTATTTGAAGAGCATCCCTAAACTGAAGAAGAGATCTTTTTTATTAGACAAATAGCATCTTTGCTTAATAAATTAATATGCTCAGATCAGACCTTTGTTTCCCCAACCATTCATCTTTCACCTATCATTGTGTACAGATGAAAACTTGAGATGATTGAAATTTAAAAGGTAAAGAAATATTTCAGGAAAAACTTTATTTATTGAACAAATATTGTGGCATTCAATCACTTTTCTCTATCTTAGGGTAACAGGTAAAATTCAGAGCCAGAGAACCATTGGAAAAATCAAATGGTTACCATAAATCAAGAATAATAAGTCAACTAAAACAATAGAGATTTAGGGGCAGCTAGATGGCACAATGGAAAGAGCATCAGCCCCAGAATCAGGAGGACCTGAGTTCAAATCTGCCTCAAATATTTAACACTAGGTGTGTGACCTTGCAAGTCATTTAACTCCAACTGCCTTGTCAGAGGGAAAAAAATGAAAGATAACAATAAAGATTTATTGGATAAGTTTTCCAAAACCTAGATAGAAATAATACCGAATCTAGGATACCAGTGAGTAAAAATATCAGTGCTTCTTGAAAGGAAATGGTTGATTAATTCATTCTTTCCACAAATATTTCTGAGCACAGCAATTGGTTAAAGAACGTTAAAAATATTGGACAGAAATGTTAACCAATTTACACAAATTTGGATAAGGAGGGAAATTTAAAGGAGTTTTTTAAAATAATATCAGTTGCTGTGGGGTGGCCACTAATCTGTGAATACAGGGAGGAGAGATCTTTTAAGTTGGTTTCAGAAATGAAAACAAAAGAAAGCAATAAATACTCAAAATTTCGTTGGTACATAGGATAATAGCCAATTAATGCAGACTGGGGCTTTTATAGGGAGTTTTATCTTTTAGATTGCCTACCAAGAAAATGGTTTTTAGTCATTCTATCAATTAAAGTACAATAGAGATGCTTATGACTTTTTACTTCCAGATTGTATAAAGGAAAGCTATTTCAGATTCACTTGGCAAGGAAAAAGAAACTTCTAATATAAAAATATCTTAATAAGGGCAGAAAAGCATTTTATATATATATATATATATATATATATATATATGCTTTGTATATGTTTATATGTAATTATGTATGCATAATGCCTTTACATATGAATACTAAATAGTATGTGTATATATATATATCATGTATTTGTCATTACAAAAGTATACATATACATATATATAATGTAATATAATATAAGATCATACACACACACAAAATGTGTGTATATGCACTGATCTTTTTTCTGGCTAGCAATCTACAAGTGAAAAAGAGAATTGTAGATAAAAATTTTAACATTATAGTAATCATGCATTAAAGATAATAGAAATAATAAATGGACACTCTAAAATAAATCATAGTGGACAGAGTTCAAAGAATCCTGCAATAGAAGTAAAAACTCTATCTTCTTTCTTTAAGAAGCTTAAAAACTTACTTTCAGATCTTAAGGCAGTTGCTGTTTGTGCCTTGTTCTTCCCAGTAAGTAGAACTACAGTTGTTAGATTTCCTGTATGTCAAGTTGAAAAACATCCTACATACCCTGTGTCCACCATGCTTTTATTCCATACTTTCAGATTATTCTAGTCATTTTTCTAAATATTATATAAGTAAGATTTTCTCAAATTATTATTTGAGTTCCTATCCATTAAATTTTTAGTATTATATTCTGACCTACTGCCTCTTATTATTTCATTTTTATTCCCCCTATAGGAGATCTTGATGTTGGATCAGACAAAATACATAATAGTGTTACATATGAGCTTTTTCCTGGTACTCTATTCCTGATCATATTCTTCCCACCTGGTCCACTTTTACTCATATTTAACCTTCTATTTTCTCATCCCCATTTTCTTTTAGACTTTTGCTATCTCAGGTAAATTTTAGTAGTCACTTTTATTCTTCCATTGATCTTCAAGAATGAAATTTATTTTTATGACACTTAAGGAAATGAAAGTGCTTAGAATGTTCATGAACAGAATGTTCTAAGTGCTGTTAAATTTAATGTGAATAAAGTAGATAGGAAAGTAGGTCAATTCACTGGATTACTAACTTTTAAAAGAAGTTTTTGCTTAGATTGCATATGCAGAACTAGTAGTCTTATTCTATTTCCTAAAATAGATTGGATGAACTGATAACTAGCTTGTCAAATTTGTGTGGCATTTTCCCTTTCTTCTCTTTGATTTTTTCCCTTTATCATTAGGATTCATATTTTTCTTATCTGGATATAATTAGATGAGCATGTTTTTATGTTATGTTAAATCAGCTAATTACTGATTATTTAAAGTTAAAAGCTATGTCGGCATTGTTTAATTAATGATTATAAAACTTGGAACAATAGGATAAAAGTTTATGATAATCCAGAAGTTAAATTGGTCTTTTGGGTTTTTAAATTATATTTCCAGCAAATTTTATTCATCACTATTCATAATTATTCCCCAGTCAGTTTAAATTTTCTACTTGGGCACATTTATATTAAAATACAAACCATTTTATTACATAGATGTGTGATAAGTGGATTTAACAATATAACTAGTAATTTCTTTTTGAAGTTGAGTTATACGTTTTTGAATTCATCAAATTCATGTAATGCATTATTGGTATTAGAAGTCTTTACTAGATTCCATGAATTTTCTTTATTTAAAACGATAGGTTTAGTTTATTGTTAAAATTTTAGAAGTCAGAATATTCTCAATTTCAGCACTATATTCTTACTCTGAAACTCTAGATATGATTCTTTTTGCTATTTCATTTGGAAAGTACGTGGAGCCATCTTGACAAAAATAGAGTAACTTGACTAATTCTATACTAGACTGAGAAAGCATATCTTCTTTTCATCATTCTTAACTCTAAAACAAAACAGAATACAACAAAAGTATTGTGTACCATTTTAATCTCAGAATAGCTTTCGATTTTGATTGGGAAAATAGAAAGAAATCTGGACTTAAAGTCAGAAAACAAAAAACAAAGTTGGAATTCTGTATCTTCCTAATTGTGTGTCCATAGGAAATTTGCTACCTCTTGCCTATTTTTATGAAATGGGAATGATAATACCTGTAGTACTTACCTCATAAGGTTTTATTCCTTTCCCTTTCTTTGTATCCTCAGTCTTTAGCAGAATACCTGTCACATGGCAGCTTCTTAATAATGTTTATTGACTTAAAGTCAAGGTTGCTCAAATATGACAATAAAGTAAAATAGATTATTCTACAAAAAAAACTTAAAAGTACTGGATACATATAGAATCATTGTGTTTACATATATACATACTTCAGAAAATATGAAAAAAGAGAAGAATAGTGACTATGAGGAAGAGCATGGTAAAGATGATGAAGAGAATTAAAATGGTGATGATTAATTGATTGATTGATTGATGATGATAAATGACCACCATATAATGTTTTGTGAGACAGCACTCTGCAGCTAAAAGGAATCAGGAAAAATAGGTTCAAAGTTCCTCTTCTGTCGCATATTGGCTATATGATCTGTGCAAGTCATTTAATCTTTTTGCGCTCCATGAAACTCTTTAAAATTGGAAGTTACAGAATATTTGCTGAAATCCATTAGAATGTCATTTAGAATCCCCATGAGGAAACTCTTTGGCAATATACCCCAAAAGCTAATCTGTTTCTTATATTCTTAAAAAAATTGCTAAGGCACAGTGCATAGAGCACCAGCCCTGAAGTCAGGAGTACCTGAGTTCAAATCTAGTCTCAGACACTTAACCCTTCCTAGCTGTGTGACCCTAGGCAAGTCGCTTAACCCTACTTGCCTAAGCAAAAAAAGCCAAAAAAAAAATTGCTAAGGACATTGAGAAGTTCAGTAGCTTGCTCAGGATTATCCAACCTGTAGGTGTCAGATGTATTACACAATGCTTCATGAATTTCTATATAACTGTTGTGTGGGGTACAAAGACCCTAACCAAATTGACTACTTGGAGACTTCTCAAAGTGAGGTAAAAGGTTTATTAGAATCTTATTAGAAGCAGGCAGTCCCCACTCCTGGATAGTCAAGAATGAGGAGTGCCCATAGGGGGCTGAGAAACACAGGTTAAATAGACAAGCACTGCCCAACCCCTCCCCATAAATCCCCTTATGTGAAGCTTTATCTTGATTGGCTCTTGCAGTTACTTTCCTTATATGAAAGGTGGAGTGATTATAGATGACTAAAATGAGGTAATGAAAGCAAAAGGTTCATTGTTCTAAGGTCATACAATTTCTAGGAAACTAAAGTTTAGGCCTTGAGACTGAGGCCCAAGGTTTCACAAACTTCAGGAGATAGTCTCTGAGAAATGAGAAACCACAATATCTATAATATCTATTCTGCACATTCTCACCTCTCTTATTCCCTACTGTGGTTTCTCACAAAAATTTTTCAATATGCTTTCACTCTCTTTATCTTCAAATAATTGGATCATATGTTCACAGTGCTCTTATAAGTCAGCACCTCCTTCTGATTCACCCCTGATGGTAGTACAAGTCCAAAAATGTCCTTTAATCTTCCTTCTGGACACGCCTCAGGTGGACGCGAAGTTCATCAGTGAGTTCAGGGTCTACTGTCTATTCCTTTGGAAGAGAACCTGGTCCTTTTGCCCAAGTGTGGTTAGTCCAACCACATTCTTGTGTCCTTACAGCAGTGTCCAAGGTCAGAAGGACTTGGAAAGACCCTTTCCAAGCTGGGATCAACTTTTCCTCCTTCCATATTCGTTTCAGGATCCAGCAAATCCTAAAGGTGGGGTCTGAGCAATAAGTCCTTTTAACTGCAATTCACATGAAGGCTTAACAAGTTGCAAAACATATTTTCTAATGAACAAGTCTTTGGTATTCAACACAGGATCATTAACCTTTTGTTCCTTTCTGCCAGGATATGGATGCCCATATAGGAGTTGGAAGGTAACAATCCAGTATCCCTCTTAGGTTTGGTCCTAATTCTAAGCAAGCTAGGGGAAGACATTTGGTCTATGTTAACCCAGTTTTTAGGCCCAATTTAGTCAATTATCTCTTTATTTCCTGATTCATTCTTTTTACCTTACCTGAGGAGGAAGGATGCCAAGGGGTATGAAATTACCGAGAGATCTCCAGGGCCTGCATCAGACCCTGAAGAACTCTTTCGGTGGAGTGGGTGCCCTGAGTCGATGTTTTCCACCATCCCATATCTGGGGATTATGTTTTCCAATAATATTCTGCTTACAGCAGAAGCAGTTGCCTGGGATTAAGGAAAAGCCTCAGTCCATATGGTCAGGTGGTCCACTACAATCAAAAAATATTTGAGGTGTCCTATAGCAGGCAATTCTGGAAAGTCCACCTGTATGCTTTGAAATGGCCTTAATCCTGGAGGCCTTCCACCAGGCTGGACATGGCATAGGGCAACTTTATTCATCCTTCGACAAATTAGGCACCCTTCCACTGGCTGTCAGGCCAATGTAAATACTCCAGGGGTCACAAACATAGTGAGAGCAGCATCACACAGGTTCTGGACATCCCAGTGGCTGCATTGGTGTAAATAACATAGGATTTGCCTCATACCTGCTTTGGTCAGTACCTCTCTGCCACCAGGAAGAAACCATTGTCCCTTGTCATCTTCTAGGGCCCCCCAATCCTAGGCTTTTAATTTCTCTTCCAAATGGATAGGGATGGATGGATGGAGAGGGTGGATTGGGTGGCAGAGCAGGGATTAGTGCTAGCACTCTTTCAGTAACATCTTTTCCATCCCTAGCTTTCCTCACTTCCTCTTCAGCAAGGCAGTTATCCCAGTCCTCAAATGTATTTCCACCCTGATAACCTTGCACATGTACAACAGCAATAGCTTTAGATAGTGTTAAATTGTACAAAATCTCCATCAGAAGAGTTGTATGAGTCAATTCTTTTCCTTTACTGTTAGTCATTCTCCTTTCTTCCCATATTTTCCTAAATATATGTACCACTTCCCAAGCATATTTAGAATCAGTCTGATTCATCCTTATTATTTAATAACTTTAGAGCTTTGTTTAGGGCATACAACTCACATGCTTGTGCTGACCATGTTTTGGGGAGACTTCCAGCTTGGACTAATAAGCTAGTATCCCCATCAACTATAAAATACCCATTCAACCTTCTTCCAACACCCAAAATGATCCATCTATGAACCAGTTAACCTTCTAGTAATGGCGATTCTTGCAAGTCTTCTCGAACCTTAGTTTGATATTTTATCAGATCTAAGGAGTCATGTTCATTAGCCTTATACTCCCATATGGGGGCAGAATGGAATTCAGCTGTATTTAGATTGTGATCTTGGGTTAAGACCAAATCATCTTTTTCTAAGAGTATGGCATCATATTTCAATATTTGTGAATTAGTTAACCACCTCATATACAAGTCCTGGAAGTGAATCAAAGTCCTTATATATAACTCACCATTTTCATCTTAAATCCTTAACATATTATAATAGGGGACCCAATCAGGATTGTACAGTAACATCTAGTCAGAGTTTAACAGTCATCAACCACTTTCAGTTCCCCCCAAATCAATGAGGCACAATGTCCATTATGAACAGGGGCAACATTTCCTGCTGAGAGTAGGTGAAGCTGGCTCCTTCTCCAGGGAGGAGGTGTGGTGAAAACAGCCAGTGAGCTGATCCAGGTTGCAGAAGCAAATCAATATAGCTGTAACTTGACCAAAATCTAGAACAAAAAACAACAACAACAACAAGAAAAATCAAATCTAACAAATAAAAGTTAGAACAGTCTGAGATAGAAAGATTGGTTCACAAGAACTACTACAAAATGTGGAGAAGCCAGTATAGACTGGCCAGAAGCTTTCCATGTAAGGAGACAAGTTTGTTTCACAAGACAAATGGTTGTCAGCTGTAGTCCCAATAAACAAAACAGCAGTTAGATCTCACAGATAACTGTGCTAATTGTCCTCTCATCATTTCAGAAATCTTTAAAGACCAGAATACCTATAGACACAAATATCTAGTAACAGATAGATGATAGGCTAAATTCTCATTTGCCTAAGTATTTAGGATATAATAATAACATATAGTCAGATTGGAAACAGCAAGGTATGAAATAATTGAATTGCATTAATGGTTTCTATTGATTATTTGTTCTCATCATAGAAATCAGTTATAAAAGGAAAAAGCAGGGGCATGGCTATAACATAATATAATCAGTCAAAATTGATTCTTCAACACATACATGACACAATATAAAGTAGCCTTAATTCAGTTTTACTCCAGGTAATTTTCCCAGGAACTTACAGAAAGTGGAGCTTTAAAACTCCCAAATAACATTAGCTACAAGCCAAAAAAAATTTACCTCCAATAACAAATCTCATTAACCAAAGCTTCAGATGAATCTTAAACAAGCATTTACTATGACCTTATATTGATAACAGTAAGAGATTTGTCCCATGAACTTTCTCCAACTTATCTTTCATATCTAAGTAGATGTTTCATAAGGTGAATATTACATATCGTTTTGCTTTTAAAATACCCAATACATAAAAAAATTCTAAATTGTTTATTATCCAGAATAGAAATATTTTCAAAGGGACAAAAGGCAAAAACTATTATTCTCAGAGTCCCTTTAATAAAAGAGTACAATTTTAAGATGACTCAATACAACCAATTAAAATTCACAGAGAATATCCTAATTCCACATAAAAGAACCTGAAAGATTCTTTTAAAAAATATCAATTAAACCTTTGGAAATAATCCTACCAAATTATAGATCACATTTATTATCATATTCCTTAAACAAGGAGATAATCATGGACCTAAGTAAAAAAATATTCAATCAATTAACACCATGTAAAAGTGAGCTGCCCCTTTAAAAAAAATGCTCTCTGCAACAGACAGCTAAGTTCATCTCCATTTCTAAAGAAGCAGCTGAAAGCAGTACAGGGAGTTAAATCTTCACCCTTTGAGAAAGAACCTTCCTGTTTCTCCCTCCCCCACTCAACTTTTTCCTTAATTTACTTTTAGGGTGCCAAATCCTTCTCAGGATTTAGCCAGACAGTGTATTTTCTTTCTCCAAACAAATGTTCCTTCCATTAAAAGACTTGTCTCTTTCTCTTCTTTACATCCTTTTTTCTTGCTACATGCCTTTTCCTTTTTTCTCTCCTCCCAAATACCTTCCTGATACTGTCTCTCCCCCTTCTCCTCCTCCTGAGGAGAGTCCTGCTTTTCCTTTTTTCTGTTGGAATCTTTTCTTTACTCTGCAAAGATTCCATCCTCTTCCAGGAACTTGAGCAGCAGCCAAATTAGTTTCCTGTATAGTTTGAATCAGCATTTTATTTCTATGTTGCTCCTTCTTATCTCTTTCCTTCTCCCTCTGTCTCTGTCTCTCAATTCCTTCCTGAAATCATTCAGACTGTCAATTGTTTCTACAAATCAATCTTAAAACTTAACAGAGTTCTTTTAATCAACAAAACGGACGGACAAGTCACAAACGCTGACCACACAGATACAACATTTAACACATACAAACTAGGAACTATTAGCCAGTACTTCCTGACATGGCTCCTTCTTTTAGGCCTTGAACTCTGCTTTCCCCATAATTTAGGGAGGACCATACTCATCTATATTCCAAATTAATCTGAAAGAGGTTGCCCTCTGCCTACAGTCACCCGATAGTGTTATCAGGAGCCCTTTCCACTGGAGTCGTTTGCAGTCCATTTCACACAATTTACATGAGAGGCTCTTCCTCTAGGGTCTCCCTGACCCAGCCAATAGACTCCCAGACTCCTGAGTGTTTACCTTTAGGCTATATGCATGTAGGTTCTCCTGACTTCGAGCTTAATCAATCCAACATCTGCACATGGAGCCTGGGATCTGTTTTTCTAACACTTTTCCCCTTCACTGAGTTTCTCCACTTCAGGCACTTGGCTCAGCAGGGAAGAGAAACACCACCCCATTCTGGAGACCATAGGAACAAATAGGGGTGGTGGTCGTTCCCCACTGAGTCACATGATCCCGGATGAGCCCCCAAAACTTTGTGGAGTACAGAGACCCTACCCAAAATTGACAACTTGGAGACTTCTCAAAGTGAAGGTAAAAAATTTATTAGAATCCCTCAAGAAGCAGACAGTCCCCCCTCCTGGACAGTCAAAAATGAGAAGTGCCCACTAGGACCTGAAAAACACAGGTTAAAAAGACAAGCACTGCCCAACCCCTCCCCAAAAACCCTCTTATGCAAAGCTTTTGCCTTACTTGGCTCTTGCAGTTACTTTCCCCTATATTTCCACCCTGTATTGTAGGTGGAGTGATTATGGATTGACTATAAATGAGGTAATGCAAACAAAAGTTTCATTGTTCTAAAGTTAGACAATTTGTAGGAAACTAAAGTTTAGGCCTTGAGACTGAGGCCCAAGGTTTTTCTAGGAAATTGAAGTTTAGGCCTTGAGACTGAGGCCCAAGGTTTCACATACTTCAGGAGATAGTCTCTGAGAACTGAGAAACCACAATATCTATAATGTCTATTCTGCACACCGTCATTTATATCATAATGATCTCCCACCTTTGTCATTTTTGTGTATTTAATATTTTCACAGTAACAATAATAATTATCTCTTCTTGTTTTTCAATGAGGTTCAAATAGAAATGATACTAGAAGAAGGCACTATCATATTATTCATTAATATTTGGTGTTCTCTGTATTATTGCACAGGTGGATAAAATATTACAAGTATTAATATATAAGCCAAATTTCTATGAGCTCAGTGAAAGTATCTTTGTGCCTACAAAAAAAGACAAATTGGTCTCTATCACCTCTCATTTTTAAATAACTTATCTCCTCAGTCAAGTCTTTAATTTGAAAGTTTTCCATTCCATATACCTTAAATATTACATTTGGAATTGTAATTTTCATTTTAAAATATTGTTCTTAAGTTTTTTTGGGTTTTTTTTTTTTTTTGGAATCAATGTTATGTTCTGGCATTATGGGCATTATTTCTCATGGATAAATCTAACCAGAAGGTCATATCTTGATAAGTATTCAATTGGTGCTAACTTTTTGTAGCTCAGAGTGGTATGTTATATAACTTTAACATCATCCTCACATGTTCTATATCTATCATTAAGGCTGCCTATTTAAAAATAATTTCTCCATAATTGTTAGTGACAAGAAACTAACCCTGAATGGCCATGATAAGCTTCTGAATCTCCACAAACAAAATTACATGATTCAACTATTTCTTTAAACTTCTCCTTTGATGTATTATTACCTGTATTCAGAGAGAGGTTGCCATTGGAGGACTTTTTGATTCATTCTTGGATCCAAATAGTTTCATATGCTTCCCTGAAGGTAAACCTCTTTTATGTACATTTGATAAATTTGGTGGTAGCTACCAGATATCAGATTTTATTGTCTTCATTAAAGTGATGTATATTTAATCCCAAAAATATTTTTGTAGGCTTATTAACTATTTATAAAGTATTCTAAAGCATCAATCTTTTTTTCTCTTTTTTTTCCCTTTTTATATGGAAACTTTAATATTCCTATAATTGCTTTACAATGATGTCACTATACATTATAAATAGTGTATAGATTTTTAAATCCATAAAGTTATTTTATAACACATAAAGTATAAATTAAGTGTAATATTGTATAGATAGTAATTGTTTCAAAAACGTTCTTCCTTTTCTCCTTTGATTTCAGGATATCAGTAAGTCTCTTAGCACATTCAACCACAACCTTCTCTGTAATATCTCTGTGCTCAATATGTATTGCCTAAAAGATCATGTGTTTCTTGGGTTTTCCCTCTATCCAGTAGAGCTATGTGACCTAGAGATTCAAAGTCTGAAATTTTTAGTCATTACATGGCCTTAGTATATATTAATAATTTTATTCTTAACAAGTACAAATGCCATTGTCAATGTTGGAAGATTATACAAGATGTAAGAGCTACTCAATTGTTTTTCAGTGGATCCATAGAGCCAAATGTCATCCACATCCCAGTGGTCAATAAGATGTTTTAATCTGACATCTTCAATATGGGAAATATATCTACTTAGGAGAGATGATAATGAATTTAAGGCTAAAAAGAATGTAATCAAATAACACTGTCTTTTCACCTTTATAATCCTATGCATTTTATTTTCATTTAATTTGTTATTTTGAGAAGAAGTTTTTGTACTTTCCCACTGGGGAAAAGGATCAAAAGGGTCTCTCTGTGTTTGTCTCTCTGTCTGTCTCTCTTTCTCTGTCTGTCTCTGATATGCAAACACCAATGACAGATTATTTCCTAATCTCCTTGGGAAAATTGTTTCTCCCACTTTTTACTCTAAAAATTATTCTGCTATGCTACTGCAAGAAATTCTTATAAGATATAACCAAAGAAGTCAGGAAACTCTTGCTGAATTCTAAATAGTACCTTCCTCCTGCTCCCTTATATATGCTTTTTTCTATGTCTTTAAAATATATATGACTAGAAACTTCCTTTTCCAGTACCCATTGGAGGGCAGCCAAGAGTTTCTGGTTTTTGCTTTGGTGTCATATAATTTATGCCTGTTGATCTGGACAATCTGAGATGTTAGCTAGAAAAAGATACATTTTATCTGTTTTTTACTTAGGTGAGATATCAGTAGACCTAACTTGAATAACAAGTGAAAAGAAGTATCTTAGTTTATAATCCTGATAATGGAGAATGAGTTCTCTAAAATATACTGATTTAGGCAAATGACTATGATACTTTTAATATGTTTTCAGACTTTTGGCAATTGTTGATTAAGTATTGAAGAAGAGAAATGTTACTTTTTATGTAAACTCTGGTTATAGTTGTCTAAAAATACAATCTCTTGGGCTACAATGCTTATTGAATGTGTCCTTTACATGTTAGTGTATCAGAATCAAGCCATCAACAAGATATGTTGCATATCCCTCGGATTAAAGAGGTCCTTTAGCATTGCAGCCAATATGTAGATATTGAAATAGTGCTTTTGCTTCATTTACAGCTTTATCATGACATTCTTCATCACTGCTTTTTGACATTCTCTTCCATTGTTTATTTCAAGATTCTGTTTGGCTTCCTAATATTTCTGATTCTTCATATTGTTAGAAATACATTCTTGACACTAAAAATCAGAAAATGAGGAAAATTTATTAAAGAAGAATCTTAAGGAATCGTCTGAAGGATTTTGGCCAGAAGTTGGCTCTGCGCCTTTTTAAAAAGAGTGCTGAGCACAGAAGCTGAAGAAGCTTTATACTTGCTAGTTTAGTTCAGTCCCTCCCTTCAGAGACCAGATTGGTCCATTCCCTTCTGAATTACAGTCTTTCTGATATGCCCCTAAATATATATAAATATGTTCCCCTCACTAGTCATATATCCCATGTTTCAAAAACTCCTCCCATGTGGTGTATTGTTTAAAATTCAATTAGCCTATTAAGAAGGCAATTGTGATTTGGTTGTCAGGTCATTAATTTAGTTTGGGCTGGATTCACTATTATATTAAGTTTGTGGTTTTCTCAAAACCACAAGACTCTTTCCCATTGGCTGAATCCACCTGAGCCTTCCTAGTTCCTGAATTCTTGTTTGTTCAACATTTTTTATCAATCATTTAATTGTTCTGTGGAATCTTAACCTTCCTTAATCTCTCACATTTTGAAAACCTCTTGGTCAGTGGTACCCACTATCCTATATTACCTCAAAACTTGCAAAGCTCTGTGGAAACTCAATTTTCAGTATTTCTCACAATATCATTGTGTCAAAGGAGAAGCAAAGTAACTTTTATTTTTAAACTTTTTTCAGGGTAGCTTTCTTTCTTTTCTTCTTTCCTTCCTTGCTTCCTTTCTTCCTTCCCTCCCTGCCTCCTTTCCTTTCCTTTTTCCTTTCCTTTTCCCCTTTTTTCTTTCTTTTTCCTTTCCTTTCCTTTTTCCTTTCCTGTCCTTTCCTTTCCCTTTTTTTTTTTTTGGGGGGGGGAGAAAGGGAGAGGTAGTTTTCTTACTCTTTCACAGACTGTTTGTTTATTTAGTGACAGTTAAATGACAGTTAAACTTCATTAAAGGTTCCTTGCATATCAAAGGTGTGACTAATCAGCTCCAAAAGGCATAAGTACCAAATGCCCTTTATCACTCTTTTAATATGCTAACAACTCCTGTAGATGATTAGATTTCCCACTGCACCCAACTAAGTGAAGAAGGTCAATCTATTCCTGCCTTCTCAGATTTTTATCAGTTTGCTGAAGTTAATGGGAGTGATGGTAAAAAAGAAAAGCAAAGAATGGTTTATTATGACATTGTCATGGCAATTACCTTCTATTCTGCACATTGGCGAGTACTATTTTAATTATGGGAGATTAAATTTTAAAAAAAAATGTTGAATTCAACATGTACTGCTTGGTAGAGAGGCTATCTGTCAGTGATTAATGAGCTGGTTTCTGAGTCAAGTACACCTGAGCTGCAGTCCTACCTCTGACATATAGTGTGACCCTGAACATATCACTTAACTTCTCAATGTTATAGGCAACTTTTTTAAGATTACAAAGTTTAGAGAAGGTTGCATTGGTGGAATTTCCTCACCTGGAAATTCCCTATAATAAAGGATTCACAGATCCCTTTCCCCATTCAGGGGTTCTATTTCAGATGCAATTCAGACCAAATTTTTTTTAAAAATTAATGACCAATTATGAAATTATAAAACATATGAATAACTTGGAGTTAAATTCAGTAAGATTGAAAAATAATCTCTATTTTCTGGAAAAGTAAAGCAGACCTGGCAAGAAAAAGTTTAATAAATGCAAAAATCTTGGATTTAAAAAAAATACATACACAATTCTACAAATATAATATGAGAAATGTGTAGCTAGAATGCAATTGACAATGGTCTATGTGAGGGCTAATGTTAGTTTATTTCAAGGTGAATATGGAATGAGTATGGTATATGGAAGTTCTGCAAAAATTAATTCAGTTCACATATTGGATTTTGATGTTGGTTCTAATTATCACATTAAGATAGAGATAATAACAACCATACATGTCTACCTCCTAATTATTTAAGGAATATAATTATATTACCATTGTCTTCTAAGAAACTTAAATCCCCAACCATTTCAGTTGAATTTTATATTTGGAATTCTCTGATTATCCTCATTGAGCTCCTCTGGGTTGTTGTTTGTCCTTCATTCTCAAAGAGAACCATGATATCAGGGAGGTGATGCCATGACATGCAAGTAAATTGGATTTAGGTGAGGAAGGATTGTGCAAGGTCACCTGCCTCACTTTCCTCTCCAGAGCCTTTTGGATCCAATGGCAAGATATAGATCAAGACAACTTGGAGATGACCTTCTAGTAATACTCTATTTTGTATATATTTTGTCCCCCTAATATTTACTATATCCTCAGATCACTGTAATATACAATGAAACCATATATCTCTTTCTTAACATCAATGTAATTCAAACTAAAAAAAAAAGTATTTAATGCCTACTTTTCATAAAAACCTATTCAGCAGTAACAGAGAATATAGATAGGCTAATAAAGGAGGAGTGTCAACAATATGTTGAGTAGCGATGAAATAAATAAGGAAATAAAGGTTTGGGCTTCTAAATATATTTTTAAGCAATACATGCCAATTCCATCAGTAATTGGGACGAGGCCTCCTCAGCTTTGTCACTAGACCCCAATACAGAATTAGACAAATGTTTATACATCAAAAACAATTAATCAAATAAGACCAAATAATTTTTTAAATTAATGAAGATAGAAAATTAAATGGTCTGATTGCTAATTGGAGAAAATATTACGGATTTTTCAAGTTGAGAGGGGAGAGTAAACAAATGTATGTAGTTCCCTAAAATCAGAAAAATGAAGTGGTCTATTTCCCCCAACTATTTGTTTTCAATTAAAGGAACATGGAAACAATAACTGATTGACCAGAACAGAGCTAGCTTTAAGGTAAGAAATATGAGTTGCTTAAGATACATAATTTTCCCTTTTATTTTTTGTTGCATTAATATGTATTTATAGAATAAAATAAACATTTCTATACCATAGTAAAATAAAAATATTATTGTACATGAAACTCCAAATCTGTTAGGTTCAACTTCATATTCTTTTGAATAAAACAACAAAATTATTTAAATTTCTTCTTCCCACTTCCCCCTTGAGATAGCTACTGTTAGACATAATGTATATGTATATGTTATATATATTATTCTACACATACTTTTATTAATTAGTTCTTTCTCTAGATTCAGATAGACTCTTTCTTCACATGTCCTTTATAATTTGTACATAATTTCAAAAAAACTTTTGCATTAATCTTCAGATCTGATTGTTTTTTTACATAATCTAGATTCTTATTTATGGGTCTCTAAGAAGTAGGTAGAGGTGTTCTAGCTTTCCAGCCCTGCAAGGCTAGGTTCAAACAATTAAATATGGTTTCCCTAGCATTAAAACAATAATTAAATAGACTGGGAACTGAGCTAGATTTAGAATTGAGTAACAAGAGGGTTCTCTCAATTCCTACATCAGGTAATAAAGAAAATTAATAATAAATGAAGGATTTGATTTTACTTAATACATAGTAAAGATTAATTGAAGCATTATAAAAAGTTAAATGGATAGATTTAAACTTATGGGAAATTCACTCTAGATACAATACCAGAGTTACAGAAAATCTCTTAAGTATTTGAAAGGATTTTTATCTTGAAGATAAATCAGACTTTGTATTAGTACCTAGAAGGAGCAATGGGAGGAAACTGCAAAGCCTGATTTAAGTTCCATGTAAAGAAAATCTTAAAATTAGTTTTTCCAAGTAAATTAGGCTTTCTCAGGAAATAGTAGACACTTTCTCTCTAGAGATCTTCAACCAGAAACTATATAACTACTTAGTGCAGATGTTATTGAAGTGACATTTCCCCAGGTATGAGATGTCACTTGATAGTCTCTGAATTTCTTTCCAATTATAAGCTTCTGTGATTCTATTGGGAGCCTATTATCAAGATCCATATAGGTGGTAATGAAGACCTGTACTCAGGTTCTGGCCATGAGGTAACAGAGGCCATTATAATATTGTATAGGATTTAGTAACTGATAAAGTATGACAAGTGGAAGAGAGGAAAAACTCAAGGATTGTTCTGAGCACTAGTTATATTAATGCAGTTTAAGATAATGTTATTTTTGGTTGCTACATTAGATTATTAACCTATGATTAATAAACTTTTTCTTGGACTAAGTATTCCTAGAATATTATGGCTTTTGACTTCTTATGTCTGTTTATGTTCTTGTTTCTGGTTTTCTCCCTAAAAATTGAAATATCTCTTGTTAGTTCTTCATGTTGATGGGGTGAATGGTTGGATTAGTCACACCCTTTTTCTTGAGTGCCATTTGTAATTTGCTTTGAAAATCAAAAAGTATTAAATTAACAAGCATTATAATAGGTATTGAAAAATCAAAAAGAACAAACTAAAACCATTCTGTCATCTTAGAAAACCAGACTACTAAACAACTATATATAAAATTAGAATAGTTTATGAGCTTGGGGTCAAGTTTTTAAGTTATTATATGGATGCCTGGACTTTATAAGATTTTTTTGGCTACTTGTGGGCCTTGTATGATTTGTTTTTATTGTTCAAATTTTCAGTCACGTCTGACTTTTAAGCTTCAGCTTCAGTATTTTGCCTTCCAGTGAATAGGCTGAAATTTCTTCAAGTATTAATTGATTTGATCTCCTTGCTGTTTAAGAGACTTTCAAAACTTTTCTCTAACACCACAATTCAAAAGTATTAATTATGCAGCATTCAGATTTTTTTATAGCCATATTTTCACAATTATACCTTGCTACTGGAGAAACTATAGGGTAGACTATAATGACCTTCGTTGGTAAAGTGATATTTGTGCTTTTAGTATACTGTCCAGATTTTTTTTTAATTTTTCTTGGAGAAGCTTCTTTTAATTTCATGCTTGTAGTTCTTAACTACATTGATCTTTGAACCCAAGAATATAAAATTTGACACTATTTCCAATTCATCTGCCCCTATTTGCCAGGAAGTGATAGGATCAGTTACTATATCTTTATTATTGGTTTTTTGGTTTGTTTGTTTTTTATTCTTGTTTTTTTGTTGTTGTTTATTTCTTTTGATTTGTTTTGATGTTGAGTTTCTAGCCAGCTTTTGCATTGTTTCCTTTCAATCTCATCAAGAGGCTGAATTAATTAAAAATTAATTCTTCTTTCCTTTCTACCATCAGAATGGTATTGTCAGCATATCTGGGATTTTCTTGATATTTCTTCTAGTAGTCTTAATTCTTCTAGCAATCTGCAACCAGTGTAGCATTTTGCATCCAGTGTAGCATTTTGCATGATGGAGTCATCATATAAGTTAAATAAATACAATGACGATATACAGCTTTGTCCTTTTCCAATCTTAAACTAATCAGTTGCTCTTACTGTAACTTCTTAGCCAGCATATAGATTCCTCAGAAGATGAGTAGATAAATCTACTGCTTTCATCTCTTTAAGAACTTACCAATTTTTGTTAAAATAGACACAGTCAAGCTCTTTAGTGTAGTCAGTGAAGAAAAAGTAATTCTCCCCCCCTCCCCCCCCCCCCCCCCCCGAACTCTCCTGCTTTCTTCATAATCCAGTGATTATTAGCAATTTGGTCTCTCATTCCTATGCCTCCTTGAAAACCAGCCTGCTTTTCTGATTATTCTTGGTTCATGTATTGTTGAAACTTAGCTTAAAGAATCTTAAACATAACCTTGCTTATATGTGAAATGAATATAATTGTTTGATAATTTCATATTCCTTGATATTATTCTTCTTTAGGATTGTGACATAAAATGATCTTTTCCAATCCAGTGGTCACTGTTGAATTGTCCAAATTTGCTAGCACTATATTGAATGTAGCACTTTAACTGTAACATCTTTGAGGATTTTAAATAACTCAGCTAGAATTCTAGCACTTCCACTAGTCTTATTGTTTTCAATGTCTCTGAAGGCCTATTTGACTTCATTTTCCAGGTTGTATTACTAATATCATTATTACAAAATACAATTCCTTAAATTTTCAAGATTAAATTAGGAATATATTTAATTTATTTTTTAAAAAAAGATCAAGTTATATGACTTATAAAGCCACAAATAATTAAGTTCAGTGAGAGCTTTGTCATATCCCTAATATTTTAGGTAAATACATGTAGATTATCTGGTTGCTCTACTATTTTTCCATTAAAATAACATTTTTCTACTTTCTCCTTACAAGAAAATATGAAAGTAACATATACATAATGCCTCAAAAACAGAGAAAGAGAAAAAAAAAGAAAGAAAGGGAAAAAAGGAAAACAGTCAATTTCATGAATTCTATGATGAGAATGAGGAAATGAAATTGGTATTAGCATCAGGAAGGCTAAAACAAACAACATTATCCTACTTAATTGAGTCATTTGTTCATTTTCCAACCATTTGATATAGCATCATATGGACACAGCCAGACATTCCACATGTATTTATGTGGAACGACGCCCATTTAAATGTGAATTCATGTTGCTTATTTACAATTTTTTAGATTTCACAGTATTTTCTACTTTCTTTTCATGCTATATTGGTTTCTTAATGTTTGAGCTGGTTCCATTTTCCGGTTCATTTAAGTGCATTTCATCCTTCTGGGCTGGTCATCAATGAGTCACTAAAATCTTATTCAAATAGCCTTATAATGCAATGTGATTTGAAATGTAAGAGATTATATATCTCTGAGTACATAAAATTTTTGCCGTGGGATGGTGAATGTAGATAGAAAGTAAAAAGATATCAGATCTTATTTCATATGGAAGAAAGACTATCCCTCCTCAAAGGTCATCTGTCTCATGTCCCTGCTTCTAGAAAAGGTTTTATGATTAAAACAAAGCCTTTTCTTTTTTTTCCTCCAGCAATATAGAGAGAATATTTCACCATTTTTTAAAATTTTATTTTATTTGCATAACATATGTGTGGGTAATTCTTCAACATTAACCCTTACATAGCTTTCTGTTACAAATTTCCCCCCCCCCAACTCCCCACCCCTCCCCTAGATGGCAGGATATCCACTATATGTTAATTATGTTAAAATACTTGACAAATCAAATATATATATACATATTTCCAAACTTATTGTTGTGCAAGAAAAATCCTATCTATACAAAAGATATATCAGATAAAGGAAACACAATGTAAGCAAACATCAATCAAGAGTATGAGAATGTTATGTTGTGGTCCACATTTCACATCCCTCTCCCTGGGTGTATATGGCTTTCTTCAGTGAACAATTGGAAGTGATTTGAAACATTTCATTGTTGAAGAGAGCCATATCCAACAGAATTAATCATCATATAGTATTGTTGTTGACATATATAATGATCTGCTGGTTCTGCTCATTTCACTCAGCATCAGTTCATGCAAGTCTCTCCAGGCCTCTCTGAAATCGTCCTGCTGGTCATTTCTTACAGAACAATAATATTCCATAATATTCATATACCATAATTTATTCAGCCATTCTCTAATTGAAGGGCATCTATTCAGTTTCCAGTTTCTAGCCACTACAAAAAGGGCTGCCACAAACATTCTTGCACATGTGGGGCCTTTTCCTTCCTTTATGATTTCTTTGGGATATAAGCCCAATAGGAATGCTGCTGGGTCAAAGGGTATGCACAGTTTGATAAATTTTGAGCATAGTTCCAAATTTTTCTCCAGAATAGCTGGATTCGTTCACAGCTCCACCAACAATGCATCAGTGTCCCAGCCCTCCCACATCCCCTCCAACATTCATCATTAACTTTTCCTGTCATTTTAGCCAATCTGACAGGTGTGAAGTGGTACCTCAGAGTTGTCTTGATTTGCGTTTCTCTGATCAACAGTGATTTGGAGCACCTTTTCATATGACTATAAATAGTTTTAATTTCATCCTCTGAAAATTGTCTGTTCATATCCTTTGACCATTTATCGATTGGATTATGGCTTGAATTTTTATAAATATGAGACAATTCTCTGTATATTTTAGAGGTGAGACCTTTATCAGAACCCTTAAATGTAAAGATGATTTCCCAATTTATTGCTTCCCTCCTAATCTTGACTGCATTAATTTTGTTTGTACAAAAACTTTTTTAATTTAATATAGTAAAAGTTATCTATATGGCATACAATTAAGAGTTCCAGTTCTTCGTTGGACATAAATTTATTCCATCTCCATGGGTCTGAAAGGTAAACTATATTACGTTCCTCTAATTTACTTATAGTATCACTCTTTATATCCAGATCATGACCCCATTTAGATCTTATTCTGGTATGTGGTGTTAGATGTGGGTCAAGCCTTAATTTCTTCCACATTAGTTTCCAATTTTCCCAGCAGTTTTTGTCAAATAGTGAGTACTTATCCCAGAAGCTGGGGTCTTTGGGTTTATCAAACACTAAATTATTATAGTTGTTGCCTAGTTTGTCTTGTGATTCTATCCCATGCCACTGATTGACTACTCTATTTCTTAGCCAGTATCAAATAGTTTTGATGACCGCTACTTTGTGATATAGTTTTAGATCTGATACAGCAAATCCACCATGATCAGCCTTTTTTTCCATTAATTCTCTTGAAACTCTTGACCTTTTGTTCTTCTAAATGAATTTTGCTAGTATTTTTTCTACATCTGTAAGATAGTTTCTTGGGAGTTTAATTGGTATGGCACTAAATAAGTAAATTAGTTTGGGTAGTATTGTCATTTTTATTATATTTGCTCACCCTACCCATGAGCATTTTAAGTTTTTCCAATTGACTAGGTCTGATTTGATTTGTGTGGAAAGTGATTTGTAGTTTACTTCATATAGTTCCTGACTTTCCCTTGGCAGATAAATTTCCAAATATTTTATACTATCAACACTTATTTTGAATGGAATTTCTTTTTGTATCTCTTGCTGCTGAACTTTATTGGTAATATATAAAAATGCTGATGATTTATGTGGATTTATTTTGTATCCTGCAACTTTGCTAAAGGTGTGAATTGTTTCTAGTAGTTTTTTAGTTGAGTCTTTAGGGTTCTCTAAGTATATCATCATGTCATCTGCAAAGAGTGATAATTTGGTTTCCTACTCTAATTACTTTAATCTCTTTTCCTTCTCTTAATGCCAAGGCTAACATTTCTAAGACAATATTAAATAGTAATGGTGACAGTGGGCAGCCTTGTTTCACTCCTGATCTTATTGGGAATGGTTCTAGTTTGACTCCATTACATATGATGCTTGCTGAAGGTTTTAAGTAGATACTACTAATCATTTTAAGGAAAAGCCTATTTATTCCTATACTCTCCAATGTTTTTAATAGGAATGGGTGTTGGATTTTATCGAATGCTTTTTCTGCATCTATTGAGATAATCATATGGTTTTTGTTAATTTGGTTATTAATATAATTGATTATGCTGATAGTTTTCCTAATATTGAACCAGCCCTGCATCCCTGGTATAAATCCTACTTGGTCATGGTGTATTATCCTGGGGATAACTTTCTGTAATCTTGTTGCTAAAATCTTATTTAAAATGTTTGCATCAATATTGATTAGGGAAATGGGTCTATAGTTTTCTTTCTCAGTTTTCTCCCTACCTGGTTTAGCTATCAGCACCATATCTGTGATATAGAAGGAATTTGGTAGTACACCTTCGTTCCCTATTTTTTCAAATACTTTATATAGTATTGGGATTAATTGTTCTTTGAATGTTTGGTAGAATTCACATGTAAATCCATCTGGCCCTGGAGATTTTTTCTTAGGGAGTTGATTAATAGCTTGTTCTATTTCTTTTTCCAAAATGGGGCTATTTAAATAATTTATTTCCTCTTCTGTTAACCTAGGCAATCTATATTTTTTTAGATATTCCTCCATTTCATTTACATTATCAAATTTATTGGCATAAAATTGGGCAAAGAAACTCCTATTATTACTCTAATTTCCTCTTCATTGGAGGAAAGTTCTCCTCTATCATTTTTGAGACTAATAATTTGATTTTCCTCTTTCCTTTTTCTAATCAAATTAACTAAAGGATTATCTATTTTGTTGTTTTTTTTCATAAAACCAACTCTAAGGTTTATTTATTATTTCGATAGTTTTCTTATTTTCAATTTTATTGATCTCCCCTTTAATTTTCAGAATTTCCAATTTGGTATTTAATTGAGGGTTTTTAATTTGGTCTTTTTCTAGCTTTTTAAATTGTAAGCCCAGTTCATTGACCTTCTCTTTCTCTGTTTTATGCAAGTAAGCATCTAGAGATATAAAATTACCCCTTATAACCGCTTTAGCCGTGTCCCACAAATTTTAGTATGTTGTCTCATTATTGTCATTCTCCTGGATGAAATGTTTGATTGTGTCTATAATTTGCTCTTTCACCCATTCATTCTTCAGGATTAGATTATTTAATTTCCAATTAGCTTGTGGTCTGTTTTCTCCTGGCCTTATATTACATGTGAGTTTTAATGCATCATGATCTGAGAAGGATGCATTTACTATTTCTGCTTTTCTGCATTTGATTTTGAGGGTTTTATTCCCTAACACATGATCAATTTTCGTATAAGTTCCATAAACCCATGAGAAAAAAGTATACTCCCTTCTATTACCATTCAATTTCCTCCAGAGATCTATCATACCTAACTTTTCTAGCCTTTTGTTTATCTCCCTAACTAATTTCTTATTTATTTTGTGATTTGATTTATCTAATTCTGAGAGAGCAACATTGAGATCCCCCACTATTATAGTATTACTGTCTATTTCTCCTTGCATCTCTCTTAGTTTATCCTCTAGGAATTTTGATGCTATACCACTTGGTGAATATATGTTTAGTATTGATACCGCTTCACTGTCTATGGTACCCTTTAGTAAAATATAGTTTCCTTCCTTATCTCTTTTAATTAGATCCATTTTTGTTTTTACTTGATCCGAGATAAGGATTGCCCCTGCCTTTCTTCGTTCATCTGAATCATAGAAGATTCTGCTCCAGCCCTTTACCTTCACTCTGTATGTATCTCTATGTTTTAGATGTGTTTCTTGTAAACAACATATTGTAGGATTCTGGCTTTTAATCCAGTCTGCTACCTGCTTCCGTTTTATGGGAGAGTTCATCCCATTCACATTCACAGTTAAAATAACTATATCTGTATTCCCTACCATCTTATTTACCCCAGAGTTATGATTTTCTCTTCCCTTTCCCCTCTCTCCCTTTCTCGCTCCCCAGTACTTCATTTTTGATGACCACCTCCCTCAAACAGTCCTCCCCCCTTTAGAACCCCTTCCACCCATTTATACCTTTCCGCTAATCCTTCTATTAGTCTATCTCTTTCCTTTCCTTCTTTCCCTCCCACCTTAGCACAAGGAGGGTCAGGCAGTTCTTTGAAGCCAAATGTGTCTGATATAGTCTCTTAGAGTCCAATCTAATGAGAGTAAGGTTTACACAATACTCATCGCCCTCCCTACTTTCCCTCAATTATATTAGATATTCTATGTCTCTTTATGAGATTTTACCTTATTTTACCTCCTTTATTTTTATTTTATTTTGCCTCCTTCCCCCACCCGTGCCTTTTCTTTTCAGTATGGTATCCCTTCCACCTCTAACTTCTTTTCCATTATTATCAAAGAAAAATCAAATTATACCCCCATTCTTTAAGGACACCTATAGTAGAAATATAGTTCTCAAGAGTTCTTTCCTTTTTACCTTTTTATTCTTCTCTTGAGTTCTGTATATGGAGGTCAAATTTCTTGTTCAGATCTAGTCTTTTCATTAGAAATAGGTGAAATTCTCCTGTATCATTGAATGACCATCTTCTTTCCTGGAAGATGATGCTCCTTCCAGCTGGATAACTTATTCTTGGCTGTAATCCAAGTTCTTTTAACTTTCAGAATATCTGATTCCAGGCCCTTCAATCTTTTAATGTGGAAGCTGACAGATCTTGTGTAATTCTAATGACATTTCCTTGGTATTTGAACTGTTTCTTTCTAGCAGCTTGTAATATCCTTTCCTTGGTGCGATAGTCCTGAAATTTGGCCACGATATTCCTTGGGGTTTTAATTTTGGGGTCTCTTTCAAGAGGTGATCAGTGAATTCTTGCAATGCCAATTTTGCCTTCTGATTCTAAAACATCAGGGCAATTCTCTTTCATGATTTCCTGGAAGTAGCATCAAGGTTCTTTTTTTCATCGTGGCTTTCAGGGAGACTGATAATCCTTAGATTGTCTCTCCTGGATCTGTTTTCCAAATCAGTTGTTTTTCCTAGGAAATATTTCATATTTTCTTCTATTTTTTTCATTTTTTTGTTTTTGTTTGACTGATTCTTGAAGTCTTATTGAGTCATTTACTTCTATTTGTTCAATTTTAATTTTTAAAGTATTATTTCCTTCAGTTATCTTTTTAGCTCCTTTTGTAGCTGGCCAGTTGAATTTCTTGATTCAATGGATTCTTTTTCCATTTTGCCAGTTTTATTTTTCAGTGAATTGTTGTCTTTTTCCAATTGACCAATTTTGTTTTTCAGTGAATTGTCTTTTTCCAATTCACCATTTTTATTTTCCAGTGAATTAGTGATTTTTTCCAATTCACCAATTTTTTTAAGCTTTTTATTTGTATAACATGTATGCGTAGTTCCCCAACCTTGATCTTTACAAAGCTTTCCAATACAAATTTTACCCCCAGTCCCCTCCCCTCACCTAGATGGCAGGAAGTCCACTGCATGTTAATAATGTTGAAATGCTTGAGAAGTTATGCAAGAAAAATCCTATCTACAAGAAAAAAAAAAAGAATCAGAGAAAGGCAACACAATGCAAGCAAATGTCAATAGAGATCATGAAAATGTTACGTTGTGGTCCATATTTCATGTCCCTCTTTTTGGGTGTATATGGTTTTCTTCACTGAACAATTGGAACTGGTTTGAGACAATTCTTTATTACAGAGAGCCATATCCATCAGAATTGATCATCATGTAATACTGTTGTTGCTGTGCATGATGATCTCCTGGTTCTGCTCGTTTCACTCAGCATCAGTTCATGCAAGTCCCTCCAGGCCTCTCTGAAATCATCCTGCTGGTCGTTTCTTACAGAGCAATAATATTCCATAACATTCATTTACCATAATTTATTCAGCCACTCTCCAATTGATGGGCATCCCTTCAGTTTCCAGTTTCTAGACACTACAAAAAGGGCTGCCACAAACATTCTTGCACATGTGGGTCCCTTTCCCTCCTTTAAGATCTCTTTGGGATATAGGCCCAGTAGAAACACTGCTGGGTCAAAGGGTATGCACACTTTGACAACTTTTTGAGCATAGCTCCAAATTGCTCTCCAGAATGGTTGGATCCGTTCACAGTTCCACCAACAATGTATTAGTGTCCCAGGTTTCCCACATCCCCTCCAACATTCATCGTTATCTTTTCCTGTCATTTTAGCCAATCTGACAGGTATGTAGTGGTATCTCAGAGTTGTCTTAATTTGCATTTCTCTGATCAATAGTGATTTGGAGCAACTTTTCATATGACTAGATATGGTTTTAATTTCATCATCTGAAAATTGTCTGTTCATATCCCTTGACCACTTATCTATTGAAGAGTGGCTTGAATTCTTATATATATGAGACAATTCTCTATATATTTTAGAAATGAAGCCTTTATCCTTCAGTTATCTTTTTTAGCTCCTTTTGTAGCTGGCCAATTGAATTTCTTGATTCAATGCATTCTTTTTCCATTTTGCCAGTTTTATTTTTCAGTGAATTGTTGTCTTTTTCCAATTCACCAATTTTGTTTTTCAGTGAATTGTTGTCTTTTTCCAATTCACCAATTTTGATTTTCAGTTCACCATTTTTATTTTCCAGTGAATTGGTGATTTTTTCC
>JAJPUD010002306.1:164042-176822 GCA_023553655.1 Myrmecobius fasciatus | reverse complement strand
TTTCTACCTTCCCCCCTCCTCAGTACTTTGCTTTTGATGACCTCCTCACCCAAACAATACTCCACCTTTTAGATCCCCTCCCCCTGTTTTTATTCCTTTCCCCTGATTCTTCTATTTTCCCTTCTATTAGTTTGTCCCTTACTTTTCCTCCTTTCCCTCCCACTTCCCTCTAGCAACAGACAAGTTTCTATGTGAAATCAAATGTCTGATATACACTTTTAGAGCCCAACCTGATGAGATTAAGATTTATACAGTGCTCATCTCCCTCCCCTCTTTCTCTCAATTACATTAGGTTTTCTTTGCCTCTTCAAGTGATTTTACCTTGTTTTTACCTCCTTTTTTTTTAGGTCTTATTTTACCACTTTTTCCCTCTTTTCCCCAGTATGACAACCTTTTCCCCTCTAGTTCTCTTTTTCATATTATCAAAGTAATATCTAGTTAATTATACCCCCAAACTTTGAGTATCCCCTAGTAAAAATAAAGTTCTCAAGAGTCCTTTCCTTTTTACCTTTTTATGCATCTCTTGAGTTCTGTGTTTGGGTGTCGAATTTTTTGTTCAGATCCGGTCTTTTCATTAGAAATAGGTGAAATTCACCTATATCATTGAATGACCATCTTCTTCCCTGGAGAATAATGCTCATTCTAGCTGGATAGGTTATTCTTGGCTGTAATCCAAGTTCCTTTGCCCTTCGGAATATCTGGTTCCAAGCCCTTCAATCCTTCAGTGTGGAAGCTGACAGATACTGTGTGATTCTAATGATTGATCCTCGGTATTTGAATTGTTTCTTTCTAGCTGTTAGCAGAATCTGTTCCTTGGTGCTATAGTCCTGAAATTTAGCCACGATATTCCTTGGGGTCTTAATTTTGGGGTCTCTTTCAGGAGGTGATCGGTGAATTCTTTCAATGGTGATTTTGCCCTTTCATTCTACAATCTCAGGGCAGTTTTCTTTCAGGATTTCCTGGAAGATAGTGTTTAGATTCTTTTTTTCATCATGGCTTTCAGGAAGTCCAATAATCCTTAGATTGTCTCTCCTAGATCTATTTTCTAAGTCAGTTGTTTTTCCTAGGAGATATTTCATATTTTCTTCTAATTTTTCATTTTTTTTGTTTTTGTTTGACTGATTCTTCAAGTCTTAGTGAGTCATTCACTTGCATTTGTTCAATTCTTATTTTTAAAGTGTTGTTTTCTTCAGTTACCTTTTTAAGCTCCTTTTGTAACTGGCCAATTTGTTCATTGCACTCTTTTTCCACTTCACTAATTTTATTTTTTAATAAATTGGTGTCTTTTCATATCTCTTTTGCAGGACATCATATCCTTCTTGCAAGATATTGTATCCTTCTTGCACTGATTTCAGTTTATTTTCCCATTTATCCTCCAGCTCTCTTTTGAGGTTCTTTATGCAATCTTCCAGAAAGGCCTTTTGAAAAAGTGACCAGTGATCGTCTTTAATACCTTCTTCTGGTATTTTGGTTAAAGGAACCTCAGGATCTGGGGTCAACGCTTCTTTGCCTTGATAAAAGCTGTCTATGGTGAGAGCTCTCTTTTGCTTCTTCATTTTTTTTAGACAGAGTGGATATCTCTTTAAGGTAGGGAAAAAAAAAAAACGCGGCTGAAGACGCTTTGCCCTGGGGCACTTCGGCGAGTTGACTTAAGGTGCTGGGCCGGTGGGGGCTAGGACTAAGTCCGAACTATTCCTTAAACAAGGCATGTCTGCCAGAACACCTGCCCCCAATCAGGGCAGAGTGTCCCGAGTGCCTCAGATAAACTCCAGGTATTTGAAATTTGGAGTTTGGAGTTTGGAATTTCTGCCAGGATGAGCTGAGCTGAGTCCCACTCTCACTTCCGGCCTGCACAGGGGTCATCTATTTATCTCTCTGTCCGAGTCCGACTAACCTGATATGAAGTTATCCAGAGAGCCGTGCCCAAATATTTCTGAGTTCGTTGACTTGAAGATCAGTTCAGAGGCTTATTTTATTGTTGATTTGAGAGAAGATCGGAGGAGAGGCAGAAAGTCACCTTTTCACTCCGCCATCTTGGCTCCATCACCAATTTTGTTTTTCAGTGAATTGTTTTCTTTTTCCAATTCACCAGTCCTGTTTTCCAGTTTTTGATATCTCTGTTGCACTGATCTCAATTTATTTCCCCATTCTTCTTCTAGCTCTTTTGAGATTCTTCATGCAATCTTCCAGGTAAGCCTTCTGAAAAGGAGACCAGCTTAAGTCCGCCTTTGTGGCTTCATCTGGGATTGTTTTTAGAATCTCAGGATCTGGGGACTGCCCTACTTTCTCTACGTAGAAGCTGTCTATGGTGAGAGCTCTCTTCTGCTTCTTACTCATGATTTTGAGCTGAGGTATCAGTCACCAGCAGGGCATTCTGCCGCAGTTTCAATTTGCCCTGGGGCAGTTTGCGGAGTTGACTTTCTGTCTGAGGCTGGGCAGCTAGATCTGCACTAGGATCACGTTTTCAGCTGCTCTCAATCCACCCTTTACCAAAGGCAGATCTGTCAAAGCACCTGCCCGCAAGCAGAGCAAAGTGGCCCAGGCGTCTCCCAGGGGCTTCCTGGGTGCCTAAAATCCACCTCTGTCACAGCCTGACTTCTGCCCAGCAGCTGATTCCCCTGAGGCTAACCTTCTCTGGAGTTTTTTCAAAGTAGATTGTTGATAGAAGCGGATTGTACTCCAAGAGTTTGGTGGAGCCCTCATTCCAAAACCAGTTTGGAGGCTCAGTTTGTCTGGGTCTGAGGGAAGGTCTCAGGAGCTCACAGAGAATGCTGTCTGCAGTTCGCCATCTTCAAGTTTTTTTTTTCTATTTCACCATTTTTTGATAGCCAATTCTCTTGTGTACTTTCACTCAGAAATGTCTTCCTAATGATTCACTCAGAACACATTATAAATTTACAAAGTTAGCCTACTTATCTGCTAGGGAGAAATAGCAACAAAGACTAATCAAGAAAGAAGAAAAAGAAAAAGAGAAGTGTAGGAAAACAGACAAATTTAGATAGATAAAGAACTGAAACATACAAAGGTCCAAAGATTTCATAGGGATAGGGACTAAATTTAAAATTTCATGAGTATAAGAAATGCCTAATAAAGAAGTTCCTTCTATCAACATAGTTTGTTATCTACTCTACAATTTATATTCTAAAAGAGTTGCTTTGAGTATCGAGAAGTTAAGTGAATTTTACATATCCACACAGCCAAATATTCTTCTAAGTGCTGGGAATACAAAAAGAGGCAAAATACTGATGATGTATTGGGGATACAAAAGGATGCATACATATATACTTCAACTATACAGTGGTCTTTGGATTTTTCTGTTGTGGAGTCCCCTCCACAAGACCTCTAGGATGTAGTTGTTTGAGAGTTGATGTGTCTAACCCAATTAGTGGTGAAACTCTTTGAACTTATCAAGATTGATCCTGGATACAAGTTATACAGAATGAAAAAATTATGAGTTATATACCAAACCCATTAATGAATGAAGGAAAGTGACCTAGAGGTCTATAGATGAAAGCCAACAGGATTTTGACTCAGAAATCAATAGCATAAATGTCAAAGAAGGAAAGGTCACTTAGTAATGGAGGTACAGAAGAACTTGGAAATGGCTTCAACCAGTGAACTAAAAGGAATGTGTGAATGTGCATCTAGGTTGCCAAGGAAGCTGTATCATCAGAGGGAGCCATATTTCAGTAATATCTATTAGATGAAAGAAGTGATAGATGAAAAGATCTAGAATGAATGAAGTTTGCTGTCTATGGAATAGGTATTCCCACTTGAACAGTGGAAGGGATCCATGGTTGGTTGAAATTGGGATGAGAATTGTGAGGGGGATAGGAAAAGGAATCAGAAAGTAGGGACAAGGAATGGAATTTGGATGATGTCAGCTACAGTTAATGACTGAGTAATGATCTGTATATGAGAATGTTCTTCCATGAGGGCAGGATGCCTACTCCTTTTTTCCAAAGGAGGCTTAAGATTAGGCTGCAGGTAACACAGTCAAGATAAATACTTGATTCACTGCATCACTTCCTTCAGAAGCCAGAAAGGATATAGTAGGAGAACTTGGATGACAGGAAAAATAAATCCTAACCCCTAACTACTTTCTTCTTCCTCTTCCTTCATGGAGCACACACAGGAGGAGGTCAAAGGGAAAGTTGCTTCTCATTGCATTCAGTTTTCCACCTCCCCAAAAAGATATTGACAGGCAGCAGGAGTTGGAATTTATCCTGAGTTGGCAAAAACGAAAGTTTCTTTGCATTCAAAGTTTTCTACATTCTGGTGAGATATCTGGCAGGCAGCAGGAGATGGAATTTACTTTGAGCTGACAAAAATGGGAGTTATTTTGGGGCAGATGGAAGACACTCTGCCTGGCCCCTTGCCACCTTCTCTCAAGGGACACACTGGGCTCAGTGGAGCAAGGGGAAATCTCTTTGGGCAGATTGAAGATACCAGCCTTGCCCCTTGCTGCTTTTATTTTTCATGACATTTTTAATTTTTAGGGCCTTTTGCAAAGATGGCCACCTAGGGGATATAAATTAAAGGTCTTTACTACAAGTCTTTGTCTGAATTTCATTATTAGAGACACTTTCCATTGAGACTTGGCTTTTAATCCACAGGAGTGCTTTATTCAAATGCAGCTATTTTTGAAAGGGTCATCACCTAAAAATGTTATCAATTGACAATGGAAAAGGGATGTTGACAAGGAGCAAAACTCTAATCAAATGAGCCATAAGATTAATTGCCTAGGAGGGGTATATCATAGCAATAACTAAAGGAAAAATGGAAACATAGTAACTGAGAACTGGGTAGAGGGAATCTAATTCATAATTTTGTCTATTTTAGATCTAGTGATTGCTCCTTTCAGCTGTCCATGTCACATCTATATCCTGTACAATCGATAAATTAATCTATAATCTTTTTCCACTATTGTAAAAGCTAGTTCATATATTCAGTTACATTTCTCCCTAATTCAGATGTATATATTTGTATTTTATGCTAGGTAAGGAAATAATCAATTTTGCTTGTGACTTTAGATATTGCATTTTTGACATGTTATAAGGCATAGCTTACAAAACATAAACTATAACTGAGTCATCAGAGTATTTATAAACTTATATGGATACATTCAATCCTTTCTATTAGCTAATGCTGGTTTTTGTTCTTACTTCTTTTCTTTAGCATATTGACACAAATCCAGATTGAAGTGAGCCAAGTGAAGGTGGAAGTAAATGTTATTCATGTTTGCTATTGTGGAAGAGCTAAATGATAATACGGAGCAGCAGTCATTTTTTAATTAGTCAATGTATATTTGCCGTCATGCACCTAAACTCTGTTAGGGAAAACTTGCAGTCACAGAAGTACTGAAAATACTCCATTAAAAAGGGGGGGAGGTAGTTTTAGGGTGGGGGGTAGGGCAGTGATAGAAAAGTTCAACAAGTGCTTTGTATCTGTGGATTGATAGGGCATGTTTCACTTGATCTGGAGAGCCTAACATTTCCATATCCCTTCAGTTTAACAAGCCATTGTCAGATTTAAGTTTATTACTGTCATGAAAGATTTATTAAATAGTACTTCTCGTATTAAAATCACCACATGGAATGATTGATCCTTGTTTCAGGGAAGAATGGGAAGTACTATAGTAAATATAACTTCTCTTCCTTAACCTAGGTACACTGAGGAAAAATGAAGAAAGTGAAAGCCAAAATGATTAGAGACAGACACAGCTTTGCCATGGCTAAAGCAACTGGACTGTACTGGGCTTTGGATGCCTTATGCTAGGATTGGATTTTATACTTATTTATATACTTTTTCACAGATAATTTTTTTTTCTGAGTGATTTCATGCCATTTCCAAATAATGCGCTTGCTCTAATACTACCTTGCAAACTCAGGCTCCTGCTGTCAATGCCAGAGCAAGAGCTTTTTAAAGTTTTTTATTACATACCAGAATATGACTCTATAAGTAGACACAAATACCATCATGAAACTTCTTTTTTTAGTTACAATTAGATCAGCATATGAATCTGTGACTTGCTGAAGTTTTAAATACAGTATCACAAGATAATATATTCTAGGATTTATAATCTAGACATCCTTATTTAGAAGCAGAGACTCTGGATTTGAATCCCAGTATTAACACTTCATATCTCTGTAACTTTGAGTAAGTCATTTAACCTTCTCTGAGACTTATTTAGTCTCTTAATCTTAAAAAAAAATGAGATTCATAAATAGACCACAGGATCTTTGTGGAGAAAGCACTTTGCAAATTACAAAATGCTGTAAAAATGAGAGTTATTACCTTCAAAAAAATTTTAATAGCTTGAATAGCAGTAACAAAAACTCCCAAGGAAGCCAAGGTCTAGCATGTACCAAAATATCCATAGCAATGCTATTATGGTAGCAAAGAACTAGAAAAAAATAAAATAAAAAATCACAACAAACAAATGAACACTAGATATCCATCAACTGTAGAATAATTGAAAACACTGCAGTATGTAGATGTAATGTTAGTTAACAAGCATCCGTTAAGTACTTTGTATGTATCAGGCACTGTGTTCAGCAGTGAAGAGACAAAGTTTCATTGATCATGATGAAAAGAAAATATCTTGAACTAAAAATCTTGATTATAAAGATACAAAATTAATATGAAAAAGTGTGTACATAGATTTTTATTTGTGTAATCAATATTAGTAATGTAAAAGAAGAGACCCCAAGTTGATATTCCTGTTACTCCTACAAGATCCTTCTTGAAATTGCTTGAGGGATCTTCTAGGTGTGGTGGTGTCATTGTCTAGATCAAGAATGATTGACATTCAAGGAATGATATTCCATCAAAGAATGTAATTCTGTCAATTACTTGAATTCCTTCTACAATGATCAAAGTGATTGTGGTTTCTTTTTTTTTTTTCACTCCAGAAAATAAAAGAATAAAAACATCTCCAAGTGGAAGGATCTTAGATCTGATTGAGTATTCTCATTTAGTTTAACAATTCTGAATTTCAGGGTGACCAAAATCACCCTTAATATTAATATTTAATTATTTTAATTTTAGTTAAATTAGTTAATATTAAAGCCAGAACTGGAAACCAGCTTTGTTTACTCTTATTTAACCCTCAGTTCAATGTTCCTTTAATTGTACTTTCTATATTAGCTTTTATCAGCCTTAAATTATAAATAAATGGGATTTGAAGTGATAGTATACCAGAAAATTTGTTAACGTTTATTTCTGTTCTATTACTGTGGACTTCTTTCTTTCTAATTTTGTAACTTTTGTAGGATTGGAGTAACAGTAATTTTTTTTTCAGTAATTGAGAAAAGAAGTTTTAGTATCTATCAGAGATTTACTAGTATATCTATACCTACATAAAATTTTATTATGTCTCCCTTGATTTAAAGAATAATATGTTATAATTATGGAAACAAGGCTTCATAGCTTGTCACATTGACTTATTTTAACTTATATAGTAGAAAAAGATCAGTAATATCTCTATAATATGCATCCATAACATCTAAAGAAATCAAGTTTTATTTGTCTCCTGAGAGATTTTTGTTCCCTCAAGGATATTTACAGGCACCATTTTAAATATTCTATGCTCCTTGTGTTTGATACAAGTTCTATCATACTTGTAAGGACATGAAAATTAAATTTTAATTGCCTAAACTTTATCCATTACTGTTGTTACAAAAAAGGAAGTCCTTGCAGAGATGAATGATTTAAGTGAGAGAAATACATTGCTGGTCACAAGTTCCAGGAACTGAAGTATATTCTACATTGTAGAATTGGACTCTAAATGATAAAATTGTATGACAAAATTTCAATGCAATAAATATTTCTATGTTTTCTTATTTCTATATTAATAGCAATAGCTAATACTTTTATTGTACTTTAAAACTTATAAAATATTTTGCATAATGCTCTTATTTAGTCCTCACAATAATTTTATCACAATATTATTAAGTAATCTGAGAATAAGATAAATTGACTGTCAAATATATTAATTGATAAGATCACACAATAAAAAATCAGCAGCCTGGATTCAAAATTAGGTCTTCTATTTTCAATCCTGGTAGACTTCAAAAAAGAAAGTAAAAGAAAAATCAAAACATCAAGTCTTTTTCTCTCCCTCTGGAAATTTTATTTTGCTCTTAGAGTCACTGGATCAACATATATCATCTCTAAAAAGGACATTTACTTGCCAGCCCACACTGTGTCCAAAATCTGAAAGACTATTTGTGTGTGACACTATTTGTGTGTGTGTGTGTGTGTGTGTGTGTGTGTGTTTACCTGATCTTGAATTGATTTAGGCAGGACAAAGATAGTGTACTTGTGATATCTGAAAAAAAAATTGTACAAAATATTTACAGCATAGCTAAAAATATAGGGACTTCAAGGAAAGAAAAATTACAAAGAATTTCTTTGCCTTTTCTATTCATTTCAAAAAGTTGATTCAATTTTAAATTGCACATTAAAGCAGTCACTTACATAACCTTGTTTTTATGGCTTATCTGGGAGATAGTTTCTATCTTCTTCCAAAATGACTGCACCAAAAGATTTATGGAAAAACTCTTACAACAAAGCATTTTCCTTTAGAAACTCAACATGGAAACTATAGGGTTTGTTATAGCACACAAGTCAGAACTTTTGAAATATTAACTTTTTGTCTTGAAAAAGTAGATACTATTTCTAATCAAGGTTTTTTCTTATGTTTGAATTGGCCTGACCTTTCTAAACTGACTGAATATTATTGATTTTTAAAAAAATATTGTACTATTTTCTTATAATTCTCATAATAAGAGAAAACAATAAAAGAAATTTGCTATGGAAAATGGTAAGAAAAGGAAATTATTTTTGCTCAATTTCTTTTTCTAAAATAGGACTATTTGAGTAATTTATTTCCTTTTCTGTTAGTCTGGGCAATCTATATTTTTGTAAGTATTCATCCATTCCACTTAGATTATCAGATTTATTGGCATACAGTTGGGCAAAAAAGCTTCTAATTATTGCTTTAATTAACTCTTCATTGATGGAGAGTTCACCCTTTTAATTTTTGATACTAGCAATTTGATTTTCTTCTTTCTTTCTTCTAATCAAATTAACTAAAAATTTATCTATTTTGTTGGTTTTTTCCATAAAACCTACTCTTAATTTTGTTTATTTGTTCAATAGTTTTCTTTCAGTTTTATTAATCTCCCCTTTTATTTTCAGAATTTCAAGTCTGGTATTTAATTGAGGGGTTTTAATTTGTTCTTTTTCTAGTTTTTTTTTTTTAGTTGCATGCCCAATTCATTTATCTCCTCTTTATTCAAGTAAGCATCTAGAAATATAAAATAAGGAAATTATTTTTGTCTACAGAAGTATTTAAACCTTTGAGAGAAATAAAATTTATAAAAGAAAAAGTAAATGAATAGTATTTATCAGTATGTTCTGTGTTCCAGATACTATACCAGGAGATAAGAATACAAATATGAAAGCGAAATAGTTTCTGATTTCAAGTAGATTATATTTTAATAGAGAAAATATATACATAGATATTCCTTTAAATACATATGCTTACACACATGTATTTGCATATATGTATGTACATATAAATATATATATATACATATATATACAGAGTAGTAACAAGGAAAAAGGAATCTGATTGATCAATCACAAGAATCATAAATAGAGCTATAGGGATATTGTTTGTCATGCCCTTTTTACTAGTAATAATATTATTGATCTGATTACTTTTCCTGTAATTGAGGAAAAAAAATTTGTTTTGTGTATGTTGGGGATGGGAGTAGAAGGGAAATTGTAACACACCAAAGAGATGGCATCAGGAGAAATGAAAGGTACTCTGTTTGGTCCTAGATTCATAATAGGAGCCCTGACACAATAAAAAAAAACAAAAAAACTATGATCTCATTTTCCCTATAGGTAATGTATTATTTTTCCTTATTCACCAATCCAGGCAGCTCAGGCCCAGAACAGAGTTCCAAAGCTAAGTGGGTTAACTTTCTGAAAGAAGTACATGATTTTGGCAGTTTGGGTAAGGTGCCTGGTTGTTCCAGATGGATATAAAGGACAGTCTTTATATGTGTTACCATCAGGACAGATGGTAACACTTAGACCCTGGTTTCCTTTTTGATTGAATGAGATATATACTTTCTTCTCTTCTTTATAGAGTTTGGATATTACAAGAAATGCTGTTATATAATTTGGGTATGACTCTACTTCAGCTAATTAATTCCCATTACAGAATTCAACCTCTTTGAGTTTAGTGATATTTTGACTTTTTATCCCCATTACTTCACACACAGTAAACACTTAATAAATGCATGTTGATTGGTTGAGTTTGGAAGACGTAATAAAGTTATCTTGTAAGTTTATTACATGTATGTATGTTCTAGTTCTACTTCTGCTGCTAACTCTCTTTTCTGTTTTTGGATAAATCTCCTAAATATTCTGCACTTCAATTTCCTCTGCTAGAAAATGAGAAATCAGGATCTGATGTTTTCTAAAATTATTTCTAGGTCTAAAATTCTCTTGATATAGTCAGGAAATCTAATTTAAGACATTTTTCAAATACCATATAAATCAGATCAGCTTTCATTTACTTATATATATATTTGCATATGCATGTGCATTCGTGTATGTATGTGTTGTAAAAAGCTGCATTTATTCAATATTTGTTGCTAATATCCGAATCAAGTATTACTAATGGGATTTTTGAGGTATGAGCCCTGAAAATGTTGAGGTTCTCAGACCAATGTTGCAGATGTCATGAAAGAATTCACAGGTTCAAATTGTCTCCAGGGGTTAAAGTTCATCACAGTATAACATTATTGATATCAGGCTAATTTCTAGAAAAGAACTAGCAAAACAGCAGGGGACAAACAAATATTTTTAAAGGAAAAAGTGAAATGAACTAGGTGTTTGTCACTAATATGCTAATTTTATGATTTAGAGATGGAATTGAAGAATGATCAGGTTCTTAAAGGAACATGCAGATTTGACATTTTGTGTGCACCCATAATTCACTGGATGAAATGTGCATGTTTGGGGATGGGCTTGGGGGTAGAGAGATAATATTCAGGAGGTGTGTTTTTAGATCTAAAACATCATAAATCAAGTGGAGTCATTCAATCTTGTACTGCACCTGTTTTAAGTCTAGACACCTCATAATTGATGCTCATTAGGTCCAGGAACCCCATTATTACTGACCAACAGTCTGGTATCTCAACAACCAATTTTCTTTTGGGGTGAATAACCTGGCCATGCAAGGACCAGATTACCATTACTAAATTGAGATAATTTAGGGGCTAGTCTCCATCATTACCATTACTAAAGGATATTAAGTGCCGTATTATAGCAACCTGCCAAACATATAAGAGGCTTGATTCCATAGGTTTCAATTATTATAGAAGAGTTTGTTTTGTTATGGTACACTGACTGTTTGAGGTTACAAGATCTATATTTTAGTTAAAATATGATGGAATATAAATAGAGATATAATTATAGCTTCATTTTTCTATCAAAAGACTGAATGGCTTTAAAAGGCAAGCTTACTTTATTTCTTCCTGAAGATGCCAAATGCCTAGTAGCACATTGAGCTATCTATCCTCAAACTTTCATTTTCTTCTCTCTCTGCTTATATAATCACTGAACTATATAAAGAGTGAGACTAATGAAGGCATGGGACATCAAGGTCTGAAAAAATTCTCTAACTTGCCAAGATTCACGGAAATGGAAAGATTCTTCCTCTGGTGCCTTTTACAAGAATTTTTTTTTTTGAATCAGTATTTGTTTCCTTTCTTGGTAAAGTCACAAAAATAGAGCTCCAAGGGATCTAAAAGAAAAATCTGATCAATTTTAACTTAACAGTCCATTTATAAACATATATATACATATATATAGTCACAAATGCATATATATATATATATATATATATATATATTTGTGACACTTCCAACAGTAAGGGGGATAAAGTCATAGGCAGTTGTGAGTGACTTCCATAATAATGGCCTTATAGAGATTTTCATTAAAATATAGAAAAGTTATAAACACAAAATTAGTTTTCAGCTTCATGTTTAATCTTTAATCTCAAAAGTCAAATGATGTTCACTAAAGGGAAAGCATTTTTTTTATTTGCAACGATTATTAGTTTTATTATGAAAGTATCATGACACAACACATTATATTGAACAAGTAGATTCTGAGGTGCTTTATGAACTTTGCTGAACTAAGAAAATTGTGTTTTTATGAAGTTTGTATCTTAGACTTGGAAAACACTGATCTCAAGTGCAAGTTCACAATTTGGAAAGAACAAAGCAACAAGATAATAATAACAGTAATAATCACAAAAATTCTCTTACTAAATACAATCTCTCACCAAAGATATATAAACAGACAACTGGCAAGAATATACAAGCACAACTCTCTACTCTCATGCCTACCCAATCATGGGGAATGTATCAAATCAATAACAGACACAATCCATATGGCAATAAAGAGGCAAACAAATCCAAAGAGCTAATTTCCCTTCAGGATACCAAATTATAGAAAATTCCCCCAAAAGGCATTTAACACTTCCCCATTCCCGGCTCCACATATGTAAAGCATATGTGTGCACTCTAAATCATGCTCAGTCCTTTATTGCCTACAGTTTGGGTAAAACAAGTAATTTTTAAGACCTGTTGCTAATGAAGACATTTGCAAAAACAGGTTTAAGATACTTATTGTTTCAAATTATTCTACCAAAATTTACCTATATTTGAGCAGACCAGCATTTGTAGGATA
>JAJPUD010002306.1:140660-164032 GCA_023553655.1 Myrmecobius fasciatus | reverse complement strand
GAAGTAGACATTTCTTCATATTATTAGAAGTATGTAGGACTGAAGAATTTTTAAATAAAGATAAACTAATTCAAAGACCCTTTGGTGAAAGGAAGGAAGGGAATAAGTATTTATATAGTGTCCAGTAACTTATGTTCCAGGAATTTATGAGTATCTGATTTAATCCTCATAACAATTCTCAAAGGCAGATGCTATTATCCTTATTTTACAGATGAAGAAATAATTAAACACAAGTTAAAAGTGGCTTGCCCAAGATCACCCAGAGGGTCATTAACTGAGGCCAGATTTGAATTCAAATGTTCCTAACTATAGGCTCAGTATTCTCTCAACCAGCTGCCACAAGTGGCTAGGGACACTTTCCTTCCGTAGGCAACTTTGGTCACTGAATTCATTTAAGATATGAAACAAGGAGTTATCTGCTCGCCAAAAGCATTCCCTATTGTCATACAGAAGACAGCATAGAGCATGAGTCAAGAGGAATTCCCTAAAAATGGTAGAGTCATCTGGAGGCTCCTGTTTGTTTTTGATATTGATTGAATTGCATCAAGCTAAGAATAATGGAGATTCTCCTAAATGAGATTTATAATCATTCAAAAGTTTGTTCTAATTATCCACCTTGTTGAGGAGTGTCCCATTCTTCATGGTGCCTTCTGGGGTTTTTACTGTGAGGATAATGGAATGATTTGCCATTTCCTTCTACAGATCATTTTATGGAAGCAAAGAGGGTTAAGTGGCTTGCTCAGAGTCAAACAGCTAGTAAAAATCTGAGACCAGATCTGAACTCATGATAATGAGTCTCCCTGACTCCAGATCTGCTCCTCTCTCTATTATACCACCTAGCTGCCCCCAATTACCCACACAAGAAAAAATCAATAGATGAAGAATACCTAGAAGTCCAAGCTCTCACATGTGTGTGTATGTGTGTTAGAGACAGACAGACAGAAATAGATAGAGACAAAGATAGAGATGAGAGAGAGACAGAAACAGAGATACACACAGAGAGAAAGAGGGGAGAGGATGAAAGAAGCTTCTAAAAGGAATTTAAACTACTCTCATAATGCAGTGGAGGTGGAGAAAAGAAAGAATGGGTTCTGTTGTTTGTACTAGCCTTTTAAGTGATGTCTTAACCTTATTTCTAAGCAGTAAACAGAGCTCAGAATAATTAGATCCAATATGTGGTGGGGTTAACTGAGTAAAATGACTTTCTCTGAGAAGTAAGAGGGAAAAAAAGACTTTTGTTTTAAGAAAAATCCCTTATCCTATGCTTTTACCCACTGACCACAAAACCCGTTTTGTTGCACTCTCAAACTAGAAATTTCATTTGCTTCTGTGTCCCTATTCAACTGTGTACTTCCATACATTATTTAGACAACAATTATAATAATTAGGGGTCTCAGAGTCCACTCAGAAATCCAAAATGACTAAGAAAAGAAGCTAAAGATCTTAGGAAATGTGGGCATTGGATTGTCCTTAAAACAATGAAGTAGGGAGTAATAACAAGCAAGTTACATACATATGTGTATGTATATATGTACATATATATATATATATATATATATACGAGTAAAAGTGGCATGCTGTAATAATATGCTTATGTAGTACCTACTATGTAATAGGCTGTGCTAAGTGCTTCACAGATATTAACTCATTTGTTGTTCAATCTGTGAAGTAGGTGCTTTTTTTTAAAAAAAAAATCTTCATTTTACAGTTGAGGAAACTGAAGTAAGTAGAGACTTAGTGATTTGCCCAAGATAACATAGCTAGTAATTAGGTGAGGCCATACTCACTCTATCCATTGTACTATCTAACTGCCTAGAAATTTATGTCATTTATCCTATAAATGTATTTATCCCATAAATTTAATTATCTTGAATGGTTATTTTTCCTTAATAACAAAAGAGCAGAAAGACTTACTTTAAAAGAAATTAAATATTGGTCACTAATTTTGTTTAATTTTTCTATATTATAATCTTTACTTATAGAAGCATATATAGTATTGAATGATCTCATCCATAATTGTATTTTTTAAAAATGCTTGAATTGTCATTAATTAGTGCTTTATAGGGGAAAAAAGTACAGGTGTCCTAATATTTACAAGAATTAAAAGGGAAAATTATTTATAAAATGTCACATATCATGAATTGTCTGAGTAAAATAATTCAAATTGAAATGGCCTACAAGTTTTTGCTTGAGCCTCATCCCTTTAATATCTTTTTTTCCCCTGAGGCAATTGGTGTTGTGACTTGCCCAGGATCACATCTCTTTAATATCAATAAAAACTTCACTAAGTTTTGAAATAAATTTTCATTTTTAAACTAAACTAGTGATAATATATCATAAATAAATTCTGAATTCTCTTTTGATAAGATTTTAACTGTCAAAGAACAAGATATTTTAGTCTGCAAAATATTGTTGTATTCCAACCTTCCTTAGAACTACAATTATAGCAGGATAGATTTTTTTCCATATTTAATCATAAATGTAGCTCAATGACTGGAGCATTCAATCTTTTAAATATTAGAGCAATGGCTCATTATGATGTATATGAGGTAGTAAATCAATATCAGAAGCAGACAGCAGAAAATAACTCCAATTATCTAACTAGCTTTATGTCCAGGACTATTGTGAAATGAGTAGGTTTTTTTAGTGTATTAGAAGAATTCTTAATCTACTTTTTTCTTTATATAATAAATTATTTATTCTTGCTATCTTCTTACACAAACTAAGGTGTAATCTGCATACAAGTTTTTAAGTGACAAGTGAATTTTTTTATTTTTTTGTCTTTTAAAATCAATGACAATGAACAGAAGGATTTGATTCTATAACCATAGTTAAATAGCACACCACATTCCTTTCTCTATGATTTTTTTTTTGGGTGGTAAAACTTAAAGGCAAGAGAGACCAATTTGTAGGCTAGCATAATATTCTAATGATTATCTTAAGATGCATTCCCCTCCATACTTGCTTACTTACACTATAAAAGCTACTATTTATATGGTTTTCAAAGATCTCAATACTTACACATTTGAATTCTAATACTGATTTTTTCTAATATTATTATTTTCCCTTGCCATTAAAATATTCAGAGAATGTTAGAAATGAAAGGAACCTTAGCCAACATTCACTTCACTTCCTTTCTTTACAGATAATGGTTTCCCCAATATTATGTAAATCCAATTTGAAACAATGAGGCAAAATAAGAATTGGATTCAGGTCTTCTAACTTTCAGGATAGTACTCTTCTCACATAAGTCACTAGAAAAAGAAAATGATACATCTACTCCCAACTTTTCCTTCCCCTCCATGCTCAGTAAGAAATATTAGATTCCCCTTTACAAATCTAGCTTAAAGGGAAAATCACTGGAAGAGAGATTCAATTTAAAGGAAAAAAAAAACTTATTGATTAATCTCCAAATACATACTAGCCATTCCCTAGCCACTGGAAAAAATACAAATAATATATAACATGCTCTTACATTCAATGAAACTATAGTGATTTCAGGAAAATATAGGACTTACATATAGGAAATTTTTAAAAAGAATATTATAAACTGAATAATAATTTAGATGACAAATTGAATGATAAAATGTACAGTAGTCATTTGGAAATCTTAAAATAAATAATCTCTTCATTAAGGAGAGAATATGATTGAATATATTTTACTTCAAAAAAACAACATATCACATTGTTATGGCTGTTCCTATACCAGTATCAATAATCTTAGTAGATGGTTTCTTGTAGTACTATGGAGCAAATAAATTAATCAATGAGTATCTGAATTTTTTGAGATGAATCTCTTAAATTTATTCAGACAAGTCATCACTTAAGTGCTGGACCTATGGTCATTTTCTCAGACTTTACTCCAGCTTGATAAGACAATGCTTTGACATAACCTTTGAGAATATCCTGTACTCCTGTGACATTACAAGGCATTAGAAGAAGTATTTAATGTAGGGCACAAATTAAATTTGATAAAATGCATACTATTCAAAACAATCTTTCCTTGCTTAGACTTTCTATTCTTTAATTCCCATCCACTTCTGCCCTCTAGTCCTTAGTCCCTATCCTTGTTTCCAGTCTTCTTCCATTGTGTCTTCTGAAATGCTATTCTATTAATAACAAAACTCCCATGCACCTCTTTCTTACATTCCATTTTCTTGTTTTTCCAGAACCATTGTTTCTTACTTTTATACTCATTGTCACTTTCCAGACACTAATACTACCTCCATCTCTTATCATCTTCTTCTTTTCTGGAATTATCTCCATCCTGTTCACATAAAAGGATATGGTGGTATAATAGATTACTGCCTCCAGAATAAAATGTTCTGAATTCAGATGACACCTTGTATAACATTGGACAATTTATTTAAACTCCTCAGGATTCAGTTTCTGCATGTATAAAATTATGGAATTTGGAGGGATGGTCTCAAAGGTCCCTTTAAGCTCCATACCTATGACCCATATACCCTGCCCACATCCTTGTGGACAGCTTCAAAACTTATCATTTTACACGTTCCTCAATTTTTCCTCATCACTACAATATCTGTTTTCATTTTCAAAGATTTAAATAAAAATACAGATGTTCTGTCATAATATAGTCTTCATTTCTTCAACTTCCCTAGCTCCTTGACCTATAAATTCATTTGAACTGAGATATTATGAGAATTATCTCATTATTCATAGATGCACTACTTCTATCCACTTGAACTCTGAAATTCCCTTATAGGAAAAATAAAGTGGGGAGGGAATAATCATTTTATATAGAATCTGTTATATGATAGGTAATGTGATCAATTCTTTTTCATAAACATTATCTTAGTTGTGGAATTATGTATAAAAGAATTGTATACGTTTAACATATATTGGATTACTTGCTGTCTAAGGGAGAAGGTGGGGAGAGGGAGGGAGAAAAAAATTGGAACACAAGGTTTTGCAAAGGTGAATGTTGAAAACCATTTTGAAAATAAAAAGCTGATTTTTAAAAAATAATCTTGTTTGGTCCCCTCAAAAATGCTGAAAGATAGTTATTGTTATTATCTCCATTTTACAGATGAAGAAATGGAGACAAATAGACATTAAGTGATTTACCTCATGATGTCCTATTTCTCACTGTTTCACTTTTCCTTATTCTTCATTTTCATCGTATCCTCTCTTCCACTCCAGTATTCTTCCATAAGACTTGAAATGCTCTCACATTCTGCGTTGTGCAGACTTAATGCCTTTAACTACACATTTTCTTAAATTCATAAATCTCATGCCCTTTTGTCCTATTGGCACCTCAATTTATGTTTAGCCCAATTTCTTCCATCTTCTTATCCTTATCTCTTCCATTTCTCTTCTCATACTGCTAAATGCCACTGGATAAAGGTACATAATTATGCCAACTAGATCCAATGAAATTTTGCTATTTATACTCTATTTATATGTCTGGCATCTCATACATAATGGTAAGTACTTAACAATTCTTTACTTAAGATGAGAATACTATATATTTAAGAGGAAAAAAAGTTTCCTTATAATGCCTCTGATAATAATAGGAGAACCAGAATACAAATATATATATATATATATATATATATATATATATAACATATATATATATATATATAGTTTTTGTAATATGTTGCTGATCACCCTTGTGCATTGATTTTCACATCCAGGATCCATGTCAGACAAAAATATATAATTTAGAGTATCAAGAGAAGTAGAAGCCACACTCAAATAACAATATCTTGATTTTTTTTTAAATGTCTACTCTTTCTTCATTTTTATAGAGAAACATCATGCTACTCATAAAGAATTAGCGATATAAAATTAATGAAGTTCAATAAAGAATATGTCCCATACAATATGTTTAACTGGCTGGAGTTGGACTAATTAAAGATTAAACATGAAAGAGTAGTACATAATGAAATTCAAAATTATTACTATGGGTCATAAATTAATATTAACAGACATGATCCTATATACCAACTGAAATATTCTGTCTCTTTATACAGATACCTTCTATTCCCAAACATACTTCTATATAATATTTCTTTCTGGTTCTGAGAAAGAATGGACTTAAGTAAAATAGCATTGCAGAAAGCAGTTAACTCCATGGCAGCAACATTATAAATGAAGGATGTTTTTAGGCAGCCAAAATGCAATCATAAAAACTTAAAATTGTTCTTTCAGAATCCTGTGACCATGATAGGTCTATGTTAGACTCTTTTGAAAAGAGAGCTCTTAAGTTCAAATATGGCAAATGATCTAATGGTAGGGAAGAAAGGGATTCTAGGCTAAAGAACAAAGAACATAGAAAAACTAGCAACATCTTGGAAGGAATATGGGTAAAGAAACAGAATCCTTCCTTGCTTGCAATGCCTCAACTCCTAATCTAAGATCTAGGTAAGGATGAAAATGTTTCTTTTAAACAACAGAATGAAATGTCCACCACAAGAAAAGCTATGGTCCATCTGCCCAGAAGAACAGAGTATGAGTAAAGTGTTAAGTACTAGTGCTATTTGTGAACGGTGGAACTGAAATTAAACTGAACTGATTTATTAGAACTGAAACTTGAGAAATCTGATATCCATTCTATATCTTCTTCCTACCCCAATCTTCTTTAACTTTCATTAGCCATCAATTTAGTTCAAATCTTCATCACCTGCAGTTTAGACTATAATAAAAGAGTTGACAAAAGCAATTATCCTCAAAAAGTGGTCTGATCACACTACTAGCCTTTTCACTAAACTATGGCTCCCTAGTGACTCCTGGCTCAAATAGATGCTTCTCCTTTGATTTTTAAAGCTATTTTATAATCTTATACCATCATATCTTCATTACAGTTACTACCTAGTTACTATGTGCTAGCTGTGCTAGTTATAATGCCTGGAACATAGTAGACCCTTAATATGTGGTTATTGGTTGAGGCAAAAAAAGATAATCAATAGTTTGGGGATTGTGGACTTATAGAAATCAAGCTAATTGCTTAAAATCATTTTTTTTTCTTTCCTCTGTTCTTTTATAGAAATAACTACATAGAAGAATTGACTTGATGCCATTTTGTGAATAAAGCTACTACTCATAAGATCAGGTCCTTTTAAGGAAATATTTAAACAAGACATCTTCTGTAATATTTAGCAATCTAAATAAGAGTTAAACTGAGCACCAGGATTGAATTAGATCTATGTCCCTGTGTTTCTGGATTGATTAAAAGATAGCAAGTATGGGGGAAAGTGTTGATGGAGTTGAAGATAAGATACTCTTTGTGTGAGATTTGGTTAAAATTCATTATTCAAATTCTTGTAATATAACAAATTTAACTTTTGAATTTTATAGGAAATATGGCCATATGATAATTATAACTTTGTGATTAAACTACTTTGGGGAAACCTAAATTTTAAGTAAAATTATATTTTATTGCATCTTTAAATTGAACACTTAAAAGGAACTGTATCTTGAAATATCAATTCTATTTATGTTCAGTGAATACATCTCAAACCAAGCAAGGTTTAAGACACTTTTAAAAGAATAGTGGTATAGACAGAATGGACACAGACTTCATAAATGACATTTTTTATTCAGACTTGACATTTCATTATTTAAGAAAGTATAAAGTTGTCTGCCTATCATTTCAATAAAATGTATAAAAATCAAGGGAGTCTTTCTAAACAGTCTTTAATTCTAGTGAGGCATTAAAAACCTGCCTATTTGAGGTTTACAAGTAGAACTAAATGCCCCAAATGTTCCCATTTTTGATGTTCAGCGACTTTGTCAGGAGTATAGTATGAATTAACAACAGGTGATGTGCAGTGACTCTTGAAAAACTAGCATGTGGATATAATGAGGGTGATTAGGGCAGAATAATGGAAAAATAGAATAAAGAATCATATCCTTAAAACCAGGATCCCAAGTAGATTTAGGAACTAAGGAAAGTTAGGAGGATAAGTTCAGAAAATCTTTAAAATAAAAATGAGGAAGAATCTAAATTGTACCAAAAATTCAGGGGGCCTCAGGCTAGAAAATTCAAATTTGTCAGAAACAGGATCATAACTACTAGACCACTGCTCCCAGAAGAAGTAAATTTAGAAAAGCACAAATGTATTTTTTAAAGGAAGAAATAATGGAATATAAGAAAGGTACCATTAGTCAGTAATGACTATAAAGAGCTTTATTAAAAATAGTTCATGACAGACTAATCTCATTTCCTTTTTTAACAAGATTACTAAAGTAGTAGATGAAGGGAATGTTACAAATACTTTTTACAAGGTCATGGGAAAACAATAAAATATCTCATGTGATTATTGTGGAGAAGATGGAGAGATCTGCATTAGATAAAAGTATCATCAAATGGATTCTAGATTATTTGCAAGACCAAACTCAAAGAGTAATTGTTAATACTGCAAGATCAGGAAGGCAAGAGATTCAACAGAGATATGTGCATGGTCTTCTGATATTTAACATTTTCATCAGTGCCTTGGATAAAGTTATAGATGTCATACTTATCAAATTTGCAGATGATACAACACTGGGAATAATAGGTAATATGGTGAATGACAGTCAGTATCTAAGAGAATTGTGACAAGCTAAAGCATCAAGCTGAATTCTATAAAATAAAATTCAGTAGGGATAAAAGCAGAGTCTGGAACTGGATTACAAAAAATCAACTTCACCTGTAGAGGAAATTGGAAGAAAATGACTGCCCATATGCCTTCCATAGATCTCATATTTTTTGATTCCATGATCAAAGGCAGGCAAAATTGTCACACATTTCAAAAATGGAAAATGATTGGGCTTAGAAACTATAGTTTGGTAAACTATGTAAATTCCTGGCAAATCCATAGAACAAATTTTTAAACATATGGCTTGTGAGGAGATGAGTACTAAAACACAGCATCACTAAGAATAAATACTGTACTAATAACCACATTTCCTTTATTCTATGAAGTTAGTAAGCTGAGAGATCACATGAATTTTACAGCCATGGTGTATTTACATTTAAGCAAAGCATTTGATAAATTATCTAGTTATATTCTTTACTAGATTTAATATTTATTAAGTAATTACTATGTGTAGAACACTATTTAGGCACTAAGACATGAAGTTTAGATTAGACATTTTCTATGCTTTCATGCAATTTACAGTGTAGTAGTAGGCTATAAACTATATTACTCTTGCAACAAAATAAATGTATGAATGATTAAAAACCAGTTTAAATTCATAAATGTTTGAATAATCATACTTAAAGTCTTGATTAATGAATATATATCTATATCTACATTTATATATATATATATATATATATATATATACATATCAACATTAAAAGAGTTTGCCACCTGAAGTGTTAAACTATTGCAAAATTGCCCCCAAATGATTTGGATTAAGATATAGAAATGACAGTGACCAAATGGGGAAAAGGTAGTGGTGGTATGGTTTTTAGTTGGCAATATCTGGTGCAAATATTAGTTCTGACATAAACCAGATGTAAAATCATGGACAAGTCACTTAATGTCTAATTACCCTCCAGAAATTTCCTAAAGCTATAAATTGCAAAGGAGTTGAACCAGATACAGGTAAACCATTGGACAAACACTCAAAACTTGGAGTTCCTTTAAACAGAGTTATCAAATTCAACACAGCCCCCCCCCCCGTACTTCTAAGTATAGCCTAAAACAGATGAAAATGTAATCGGGAAATGTTTAACAGTATAAATAAAAATAAAAACAACCTATATAATTTGTTGTAGTTTCCTAAGTCAACAGGAGATTAACAATGATCCATTTCAATTCATTTTTGATACCACTGCCTCATACTGATGAAATAATAGGTCCAGACTTCTTCATACTTGACTTGCCTCTGCTACCCTCTCTCAAACCCCAAAACCAATCAACTGAATTTAATAATCATAAGAACTACCACCAAAGTAGAAATGTTTGATTTAGCATTAGTTCTGGTTAGTTCTAATGTTAAAGATTTAGAGGTTTTTGTCAAATGAAATTTCAACATAAGCCACAGGTACAATATTGATGCAAAAAAAAAAAAGGTAATGCAACATATTAACCTGAGTTAATCAATCCATAATTCTTCAGAGGAATGCAGTATAGAATTGTACAATTAGAGGACCAAAGTTCAAATACCAACTATGCTATCTACCCACCTATATGAACTTGGGTAGTTATCCCAACTTAGATACTGATTTCTCATCTAAAAATATGAATGTAGATGTATGATCTTTTCTAAAGTCCCATCAGGTTCCAGATCCTAAGAGAATTAATAATGCTATGCTAATATCCTTTCTAAACTTAAGAACATGTTTGTTATGGTAGGAAAGAGATTAAACTGTATAAGATCTTTAGTGATCATGTCCTAATTAGAAATTAGTTTAGGGGAGCAGCTAAGTGGTGCAGTGGATAGAGCACTGTATTTAGAGTTAGAAGAACCTGAGTTCAAACTTACCATCAGGTTTAAACCCTGAGCAAAGTTCATTTAACTTTGCCTTCTAAAAAGCAAATAAATTGGTTTAGGTTTTAGGAAATGAAATACTATTCTTCCTAAGTCTCCTAACTAATTTTCTTCATAAATGCGAAAGATGTAAAAGATATAAAGGATGATAAATGGTTACCCAATAAAACCAGAGAAGGGAAGGAGGAAAAGGGATATAATGAGGAAGAATTTTGGCTATTCAAAGTTGAAAGACAAATAAGAGATAGACTCCAACTCTAAGTTGGAGAGACCTTTCACCCAAAATCAGACACTAAATTGATACATATTTATAGCTATATAATAAGTGCTGTCATTATTATTGTGTATTTAAATGCCATTTGAGATATGATGATTATATAATTAAATGTGTATTTTAAAGTACTGAAGTGTAAAATAATTTAGAAAATCATGAATGGATTTGGAGTGGGGTGTATGTTGACAATACTATGCTATATTATTTTTGGTATTTTTAGTGTAGAGGAAAATTCCTGGACAGGAAACATCATTGACAGATTGCACAGATCTACATTGGAGCAAAACATAATATCTTACAAGATTACCAAGGGTTAATTGACTTGTATGTGTCAGAAGATCTTGAAACTTTTTTTTTAATTTTAAGGCTAGCACCATAACTATACTACCTGTAGAGCTAGTCATAGGTTTTCCACATCTGTTTATATTCAAAGTATTTTAATAATAATTTATATAAAAATTTAAGGTTTACAAAAAATTTTTCTTCACAATTCTGCTAATTAAGGCATTATTTCAAGGAATCTGAGTTTCTGAGGAATGGGCTTATCCAAGATCACACAGCTAGCTAATAAGCAACACAACCAGGAACAGAACAGGAACTGTTCTGATTAGTTCTGTCTCACTGTTCCATGGATCCTCTTAACATATTATGAATGTTATTAAGTGGATACCATCATTCAGAAAGTATTTATTAAATACCTGCATATTATTAACAAGGCACGCATCATGGAATTCTGAAAAATTTAAAGCTTAATACTATGCCATTTTTTCTTTTTCTTGTTTACAGCCCAACAGGGGAGAAAAGGCAGAGAATACAAGTATAATACAAGGCAATATGTGATAAGTAACACATGGAAGTTGCTATATTTTGCTCGGTCCTTCTACTGAAAGAATAATACATATATTAAATATGCTAAACAGACTAATTACTTTGGAGTAAAACAGTCCAATTGCTTCTTTTAGGAATTTGTATAATATTCTCATTGAATCTGCTTAATAGATTTTTCTGTTAGCTTGTCCTTGATGTACTAGAAATGCCACATTTTTACAGAATACATTTTGTGGAGGCAAAATAGTAATCTTCAAGTATTTGAAGGACATTTTTTGGCAGAGGAAATATACATGTTTTTCATAATGCCAGAGGGCAAAGCAAACTAGAAGCAATCAGTAGAATTTACAAAAAATCAAATTTAGGATTATTTCAAGGAAACATCATCCTTCAATCAAAGCTGTTCCAAAGTTTGTGGGGGTATCTTACTGGGGTGCACTTCACCAGAAAAGTTCAAGATAAGGCTAATCACTTAGGGATCTTGTAGATGAAATTCTTTTTTGAACATAAGTTGAAAAACCACTCCAAATTTTCAACATTATAAAATTTTACATTTTTTAATAAATCAAATTGTTCTAGCATTTCTTAAATATATTCAGGAATACATTAAGTCACAGATTTTGAACTTAGGATTCATTAGGTCCCCAGGGAGCCTGTGGCTGGATTTTAAGATATTTGTAAACTTATCTAAAAAAAAACCAAACATATCTTTATTTTTACTTAAAAATTTAATATTTCTTGTAATGATAATGTATCAGCAGCAAAACACTATTCTGAGAAATGGCCTATAACCTTCAAAAGACTGCCAAAGGGGGACATGACACAAAAATAAGGTCAAGAACTCCTGCCTACAATGAAGAATGTATGATCTTGATAATTTACTTCCAAGGGATTTGCTGAAGGCCCTTTCGCAATATTATGGCAATGTAATTTAAATTGTGGTAACAACATTATTGAACACTCCTTAGACTTTAGTATCATGAACTTGTTTAACTCATAAGATCACTTTCTTCAGATTCTATTTCATTGTTTGTTTGTTTTCCCCAAAAGGATATCTATCTTTTGATCATTTGGCTATATTCTTTTCAGAAAGAAGATATGGGATTGAAAGAAATGACTAAAATATATGCCTACATATTTATAGAAACAAATCTACAGTGGTAAAACCTTGTCTGTTTTCATTTACTTTGACATAAACAAGTAAAAAGTTTATTGCTTTTCATAAATAAATGTAATTATCTCTATAATTCTAGCTCAATATTTACACTAGCACTTTTATGGCATATTATACTTTCAGCTTTTGACACTACTTTGATCTACTATCAAGTCGAAAAGAGTTAATCACACGAGACAAAAAAGCATTTTTAAAATATGTTAGTATAAATGTTCAGTAGCTTCAAAAGAAGAAGAATGAATATGAAGAACATAGATATTGCAAGGACAGTTATGTTAGTCTATCAGGAGAGAAAAACTGCCAGGTATAAATTAGTATAATGAAAATTGACTACTGAAACAGTGAAGAAGTAGAAGATTGGCCAAAGTAGAGTGAAATCATCTATGATCTGCAAAAGGAGACAAGCTTTTGAAAGAAATGGGGTAGAAATGCACTGAGAAAATAGCATGTACAGAGAGGGGAATGAGCAGATTGTGTGCAGTGGACAGCAAATAGATTGGCGCATCTGAAGCTGAGGGTCCATACAGAGGAGTAATGGGAACTGAGGCTGGTGAGGAGCAGATGGTAAAAGGCCTAGAATGCTGGGTGGCTGAATTTAGATATGATAAGAAGGCAAAAGCAGAGTCGCTCTAGACCTATAGTGATTTAGATTGTAGTGAATTCATTGCTCCTAGAAACAATGTGACCCACTGGCTAACATAAAGATGCCTTTTTAAATGAGTAATAAGATTCTCACATTTAAAAAGCATTTATATGGATACTTTTTCCCAGTGATATGTCTAACCTTTCCAATTATATATGAATATGATTGTGTGCCAGAAGCAAAACCCATGAATTTTTTCATAAGGAATGGATTTTTTTTTTTTTGCTCTAAAACATTATTGGGTAATGTTCCAAAAAAGTAATTACAGGCTAGTTAGTAAATATATACTGAGCCTTGAGTGTGCCAGATAGGAACAGATGTATGTTTGCCACTGCTGATTAATCAGCTAAGGCACAGACCAATTGCTTGACAATATTGGATAGGGACTCTATTAGAGACGACTCTGTATCCCAGCGATTAAGCAATCTGCCCCCACTGCTTTCATCTCAGTTTTTCTTCCCTATATTTGTATGTCTATGTCTATTTCTTTGAGCTTTATTTTCAGTTTAACAGAATGTCAGAAAGGGCTAGTTACCAATAAAGATCATTTGTTGTGTTCATGACTGAGTCACTGGAGATTATGAAAAATCTTAAGGCTTACAAATAAAACTCAGCTCCATTTCCTTTTCACATAACCATAATAGTAAGTTCCTTTATTAAAAGCAATTGATGAATTTTGAATAAAATCAATGAAATGTTTCTATTTAGAGATATGTCTAAAGAAAGGGGATAAGGATCCAATGTTATTTTTTGACACTACCTCTCCTACTTAAAAAAATGTAAGTTTAATTCTTGGTGATTTGGTAATACCCCTAAATATCCAACTATTCTTTCCATTGCTAGAAGCAATTCACCATCACTTAATGTACCATACCTTGCTTATTGGTCAATATACAATATGCAATATACATGAATAATATAAATATCTGTGAATACAAAATTCAATAATCCTAGTCTTATATACTGTACACAGCTTCTGCTTAATGATTTGTTGTTTTAGATCTTGAGTTTTTTATGCCTATAACCTCATGGTCTAATTCGTTTCAATGTCTAATAAGTAAGGCACTCTTTGGCTTTCTAGCAGTTGATTGACCATAAACTCCTGGGACCTCTGACTCCATGTACTAATAAAACTTTCCCATGACACCTGCTATTGTCATCAGGCACTCATTCTTCCTTAGAAACAAGAAATTAGAGTTTGCCCCAAAGAATAGACAGTTTTCCAAACTGAGTCTGCCCCTAAGATGTGAAGATGAACAGGAAGTAGACATTTATGAAGGAAAGACCTAAAATTTTTCTGAACATATTTTCCAAATGATCCTGAGATGCTGAGAAGCAGCAGATAAGCTTCAAAGAGTAGGAGAAGTATTCAAAATGTTCCTAGCTACATAGCTACCTAAGGCTAAATCCCAAGATTGTTTATTGAAAAATACTATCACTACCCATTTACCCCTTCCTTGTGCACATTCCAATAAGATGAAGTCTCAGTGCTGAACATAGAGTTAAGGGCTTGTTTTTGTTTTTGTTGACAGTATTTCCTGAAAGAAGGATATGAGTAAATGTTATTGAAAAAAATTTTTTCCAGTTTTTTCTTGAATACTTTTAAGTTCTTCAGTACAGTCAATAAAAGTTAAAGAGCTTAATTAAATGTAATTGTGCTAAATGCACAGTTGTTTTGTAGGACATCCATGTCAAACATTGAGATTTACCATTTAGAAAATAGCCTCTTATGGATTTTGAAGCCCAGGAAAATTAGTTAATAAGAAAAGGTCATTGACAAGAATTAAGAAAGTTAATTACAGATTGTTAATACAACATTAACTCAAGTAACCCCACACCCAAACAATGCAAACTTTACTAGGTTTTAGAATGTGTTAATTACTCCAGGAACATTAAAGAACCAAAAAATACAAGAAAAGGTGCTTATATATCTTGGTCTAACTCAGTGCATCTCTGAATGTAGAAGGCTCTCTCTGTCTATTGGAACTGACCTGAATGACCTCATTGTTGAAAAGGGCCAAATCTATCACAGGTGATCATCACATAATCTTGCTGTTACCCTGTATGGAGTTCTCTTGGTTCTACTCATTTCACTTGGCATCAGTTCATCTAAGTTTCTCCAGGCTTTTCTGAAGTCATCCTGCTGATCATTTCTTATAGAACAATGGTATTCCATACCTTATTCAGCCATTCCCAACTGATAGGCATTCACTCCATTTCTAATTCCTTACAACCACAAATATTTTTGCATATGTGGATCTCTTTAGCTCAAAGGTTTTTTTTTTTAACTCTTCCTTTTATAAATCATCACTATCAATAAGTATAAGTTTTGGTATGCATTGTGCTACTATATTAATTAATTATATGTTTTGTCTCTTGTATGAAAAATGTTATTCAGCACTAGAGAAGATTCAATGATGAGTAGGTCTGCTTTCAAGATCTTGTAATGAGACAACTATAGAAACAGATAAACACAAAAGGAGAACATAATCATTTGCCAGTATAATGGTATAAAGTGCTTTAAGGATTGAAAGAAAGGAGAGATAATATCATACAGAAACAATCATGGAAACTAAACTTGAAGTGACCTTTAAAGTATGGTAGGCAGAGATAGGACAGAAGAGTAGGACATTCAAGTGAAAAAACATTCAAAGAAAGGTGGAAAGCATGCTTACTAAAATGGGAGTCATACAATTGGCTTTAAATGTGGCTTATATAGGTGGTAATAAGAAACAGCTAAAAGGCTTAGTACATAAGAGTACTATCCCTGGAATCAGGAGGACCTAAGTTAAATCTGGCCTCAGATACCACTTACTAACTGTGTAACCCTAGGCAAGTTACTCACTTACCCTTTTTGCCTCAGTTTTCTTATCCATAAAATAAGCTAGAAAGGGAAATGGCAAACTACTTCACTAGAAAACTCCAAACGGGATCATAAAGAATTAGAAATGACTGATGAAACAACAACAAAATAGGGAAACAGGGGGAAATAGGACTGGAAGATTAGGACCATATAAAGGATTTAAATTCTATACTGAGGTGATTGGATTTTGTATATATTCAATGGAGAAATGTGGTAAAGTTTTTGTTGTTGTTTTATGGAGTTTTTTGGGATTTTTTTTTTTGCTACTATTAGTAATAATAACTTACAATTACAGAATGACTTATGGTTTTGAAGTACTTTCCCAGCAACAGTCCTGTGAGATGTGTTCAAGTATTATTCACTATCCATTATTCAAGTATTATTGCTTTATAAAGGTAAGGAAAATTGTGCTCAGAGAAGTTATTAACCTTCTCACAGTCACCTAGCTTCAATGTGGCAGAGCCTGAAATGGGTTTTTTGATTACTACCTCAAGGCTTAGTCTAAAAAACTACAAATGAAATAAAGTTGTGTTTAAAAAGGTGCAGTCTATCTTTCCAATAAGATGATTGAGGCCAGTTCCAATGATCTTGTGATGAAAAGAGTCATCTACATCCAGAGAAAGGACTGTGGGAATTGAGTGTGGATCACAACATAGCATTTTCACTCTTTTTGTTGTTGTTTTCTTACATTTTGTTTTCTTTCTCAGGTTTTTTTCCTTTTTGATCTGATTTTTCTTGTGCAGCAAGAGAATTGTATAAATATGTATACATACATTGGATTTAACATATATTCTAACATATTCAACATATATTGGATTACTGGCCATCTAGGGGAAGGGGTGGGGGAAAGGAGGGGAAAATTTGGAACACAAGATATTACAAGGCTCAGTATTGAAAAATTATCTATGCATATGTTTTGAAAATAAAAAGCTTTAATAAAAAAAGAAAGAAAAAAAGGTGCAGTCTAACAGTTCTATGTGAAATGTTTTAGAGCGATGAAAAATGGAAACAAAGTTAAAAGCCTTTTGTGGTAGTCTAGAAAAAAGGTAACAAAATAAGGAAAGAAGGGAAGGATTGAACCTATAAGCATTTGCAAATTGTAAAACAAAATCATAGATTGAGAAAAGAGGGCTAGAGAGGGAACCTGAGAGGATCTTACATAGACTACAGGAAGATGACCTATGGATTGATTGAGTAGATGGAGAAGAGAATGAAGAAACCAAGGCAGGGAGAAGGGGGAATGGGGAAGAAGAGAAATATGGATGGTAAGGGCCATTAATTTGAAGAGTTAAAATGGTCATAATTGAGAAAAGGCTGTTGGACTTAAAAGTTAGATAGTCATCTTAAAAATAAGAATTTCAGTGGAATAATGCTGTGAAGAATGAGGGGTTAATAGTGTTGAAGAAGTGGAGACATGATATATAGACCACCATATCTAGAACTTTGATAGTGAGTGGAAGAAGATGGGAAAATAGGTTGAGGAAATACAAAAATTGAGTAAAGTTGTGTTTTTTTGGAGAGTTAATGAGGCTAGTATAGATTTAAAGCATCAGGATTCTAGACAGAGGGAAGGGAGACTGTGAATGAAAAGGGAAAAACTGAAGATGCCAACATAAATTAATCCAAATCCAATATAAGTGATAGGGGATGTTTTAAGGGTGTAGGGTTGGGAGGAGAATGGAAGGGACACAATTAAAATTTGTGTGGGATTTCTTTTAGCACCTTGACTTTTAGTTGAATTCTTGCTTTTAAAAAATATTCAGATTTAACTTTATATACCTGTTTGCTAGGAACAATAAGTTAATGCAACCCCGGGAAAGCAACTTAGGTTTCTTTCCATTTGCACAACCATTAAGTCATGTCACTTAGTTATTAGACTGGGAGCAAAGTTATTATTAAAGGGATATTAAAAACTTTTTTAGGGGTAGAAATAATAGAATGGAATTCTTCTGGAATTAGATTAAGTTGCTCTATCTCTCTCTCAATGAACAATGTCAGGGAGCCTGAGGCTTAGCAAAAATTAAATGGAACTTCTCTGTTGCTACTGATACCCATTATTTTGTTTTCTATTTATTGAATACATATATTTTCTCCCAGAAGATTATAACTCTATGTAGGCAAGAACTATACTTTCACTTTTGTATCTTCCCCACCATTTAATATGCAATAGTAAATGAAAAACTCCAGATATAAAGTGTTATATTGGCCTAACCTATTTGTTTTTAATTTACGTCATTGCTTGATATTAGACTTTCACTACCTACAGAATAATATTTGGTAATTACTGTGGGTAAAATTTCTGCCTTTGTCAGGATGATATGACGTACCATTCATTGAATGTAGATAGATTTAATCCGATATGACTTCATTATTCTGCAAAGATAAATTTAGTACAATAGTAAAGAAATCGAGCAAAAATCTTATATGGATAGAATCTTTGTTTCAAAAAAAAAAAAAAAGGAAAATTTCATCCCTTTCCCTCATATCCCTGGTAATCTATAATGATGGAATGCTCACTGTAAGGACTGGACATAGATGGGAAACAGGCTAGGATACAGCATTAGTGGATTGATCAGGACTGAGTAAATTGGCAAAGAGATTGGAACCAAAAGGTAGAAAGACACTAAGCAGTTATTTAAGTTTCAAGAAGATCCAAGATAAGAGTTAAAATGGAAGTAAACCCTTAACAAAAGACCAGAAGCAGGGGAGTATGAGGCAAAAACTGGCACATCTAAGTTAACAATTAGGAAAGCTAAATAAGTACACTGGACTTAAAAATGAGGTAAGATAATTCAAACTATAAGAACTTTCTCTTCTCATCACCTATCATGAAATTTTATTAAAGAATTTGATAATTGCTTTCTAGTTTGATTATACTGACATTTGTGGCTGTGGGAATAATAAGCAACTGATAGCCCAAACAAATGCCAGCCAAACCTGGGAGCGTTAGACTATTGCCTTACAGGGTTTCTCCACAACTAAAGCATGGGTTGGTAGATGGCACAATGGAGAGAATGGCCAGAGGGAGGAAAATCCTGGAGAAGTAATATAATCTGTTTGGTTTCTTTCAATTTCTTCATCTGTCAAATGGGGATAATAATAATACTTACTTCCATGATTATCATGAGGAATCAAATTAAATAATAACTGTAAATTACTTAGTCTAGTGCCTGGCACATAGCAACATTATATTATTGTTCAGTCATATCCCAACTCTTTGTGACCCTATTTGCGATTTTCTTTGCAAAGGTCCTGGAGAGTTTTGACATTTCCTTCTCCAGCTCATTTTACAGAACAGAAAACTGAGGCAAATAGAGATAAGTGACTTGCCCAGGGTCATTCAGTAAGTATCTGAGGCCAGATTTGAAAGCCAGAACCAACATTTTTTTCACTGTGTCTCCTAGCTGGCTTAGCTACTATATATGTGTGTGTTAGCTATTCATTATTATTATTATTATTATCATTAAAAACTATTATAGAAAGGCAGCTCATCATGCTTAGAGATTCTTATAGAAACTGCATTGGATTTCTTTTTCATAGCCAAAAGATCCTGGTACCAAATTCTGTGTCCCACTTGTATCTCTAATACAAGAGACTTGACTTGTGATTTCTTGCATGCAGTAATTTTCTCCTTAAGTCAGGAACACATGGAGAAAGAAGATTGTCAAAGATGCAAGGATTTTGCCTGACAACTTCTATGTCCCCAGGGAGGACAAATAGCTAACTAAACGAAGACCCATTTGATTATAAGCTGCTTAAGGACAGGGATTTCATTAATCAAAACACAGTAAATTCTGAGACATCAGGTATAGTGCACTGCACCCTATGGGCACCAGCTAAATGCTTGTTGATGATAATGATGATGAAAATCAGACTCATCATTTATTTAAATTCGTGTTGATTACCTTTCTTAGCCTACTCATGTTATGAAACCCTTTTAGTACACACTCAATAAACCTGACATGCAGTTATATTTCCCATTCAGAATGAATTAAAAGGATAGTGAGCTGAATAGCAACAATTGCCTTTTTTAATTGCTTTGAAGGATGTCATTCTAAAGTTGCTAGGCTGAATTAAATTTTTGCCTCCAACTATTTTTTTAACTTCAGATAATTTATCTCTGTTTTTATTCTATGTGATACTGCATTTGTTTCCAAGTTCATAAGAGAGAGTAATCAAGGCAAAAATTGCAAGTACCAAGAATAAGTTTTCTTCTCTTGGGATACCTTAAAAATTGAAATGTATGAACAAAGTTCTGTTAGTGTACTTATAAATTTGTGCAAAAAATGCTAAATGCTACACCTTGTTGCAAAGGGAGGTTTAGATAATAATTAGCTTTTCATTGTGTTAATGTCTAGAGAATTTGAAGTATTTTAGCTTTACATAAGATAAAAGAATAACATTTTTAAAATGAACATTTGCTGAAAATATTTTTAAATGTCCTTCTGACTTCAATCTGATCTTTTAAATGAACAAATTTCAAATATCACTAATAAGCATAATATGAAACTCACCTATTCTATCACATGTATGGGGTTATGAGGTTATATATGGGGTCTTTGCTCGATAGTTGAATAGGCATGATTTTGCTCAATTTGCTACTACAAAAAGGCTGTGTTCTCCTTGGCACAAAAATAGCATCACACATATAACAAATAAACTCACATACATATAGTTACACTTAAGTCATCTCAGATCCCCTAGTTCTCTCATTCTCAAACTGATATGTATATAACTTTTTTATTTATGTTGGCTGTCCCAAAAAGTTGTAATGCAGTTTTAAGCTTTGGTATATGAAATCTGGGAGAATTTGGGACATCCTAAATTTGTGACTAAACTAATTGAGAAGGCTCTCTCCAAATGATGTATCTATTTACTTCCTCTCCTCCCACTCTCTAACTCACTACTGTCTGGCTTTAGATTTCATCATTGAACCAAAATTCCTCTCTGCAAATTTACTAATGATCTCTTAATTACCAAATCTAATGGCCTTTTCTCAATTTCCATCCTCAACATTGTAGATAATCCTTTTCTTGATGCTCTCTTTTCTCTAGGTTTCTGTGATGGTTCTCCTGTTGTCTATCACACATCCTACTATCTATAATCATTTTCCTTTGCTGGATCTTCATCAAGGTCATGACTATTCATAGTGGGTGTCTACCAGGACTGTGTTCTGACTCTTCCACTATTCTCTCTCCATACTCTTACTTGATGACATTGTCAACTCCCAACAATTAAATAATCATCTCTATGCTGATGATCTCAAATCTGTTTATTTAATTCTAATCTCTTCCCTGATTTCTAATGTCTCAATTTAGATGTTTAATAGACTTCTTAAATTTAATATGTCCAAAACTGAATTTATTATCTTCTCTCTAAGACCCTCCCTCTTTCTAATTTCCCTTTTACTATCAAGCATGCCATCACCCTTCTAGTTGCACAAATTCCCAATTTATATGTCATTCTAAATTCTTCAGTCTCTCTCACAGCTCTCCATACCTCCCAATAGACAATTTGTTCCCAAGACCTTTTTGATTTTTTCTTTGTAACTTTTCTTCCATGTATCCCTTTCTTTCCTCAAACACTGCTAATATCCTATTACAATTAATCAATAAACATTTATTAAATGCCTATTAATGTGCCAGATATGAATGTGCCTAAACTATAATACCCTATTGGAAGGTCTCCCAGAGCCAAGTTTCTCCTCATGATAATCCATCCTGTATTCAGCTGTCAAAATAATATTCCTAAAATGGAAATGTTATCATATGCCTCCTCTTCATTAAATAAATTCTCTATACAACTCTCTATAGTCTCCAGAATTCTTGATTTGACATTTAATGCCATTCATAAATTAGACTCCTTTTTTTCTTTTTTTTTTTTAAATCTTCTTATGCTTTATCCCGTATCTGGTCCACTCTCCCCAAACTCCACTGCCCACATAATCAGTGAATAAGTTGCTTTTTCTTCCTCACAAAAGTCTTAGTTCATCTCCAACTCCAGGCATTTTCACTGACTACCCCTTATTCCTGAAATACTAGCTTTACCTTCTCACTTCTGCCTCCTGGCCTCTCCAACTAGCTTCAACTGCTGATTAAAATCCCACCCCCTGGGAAAGGGCCCCACATGTACAAAAATGTTTGTGGCAACCCTTTTTGTAGTAGCAAGAAATTGAAACTGAATGGATGCCCATCAATTGGAGAATGGCTGAATAAGTTATGGTATATGAATGTCATGGAATATTACTGTTCTATAAGAAATGATGAGCAGGCTGATTTCAGAAAAGCCTGAAAAGACATATCAACTGATGCTGAGTGAAGTGAAAAAAAAAAAAAAACAAGAGTATGTTGAACATAGTAATGATAAGATTGAGTGCTGATCAGCTGTGATGGACTTGGCTCTTTTCAACAAGGTAGTGATTCAAGGAAATTCCAAATGGTTTAGGATGAAAAATGCCATCCACAACAAAAGAGAGAGAGAGCTATCAAAACTGAATGTGGTTCAAAGCATAGTATTTTCAACTTTTTTGTTTGTTTTTTACTTTCTGTTTTTTTTTTCCCTTTTGTTCCAATTTTTCTTGTATAACATGACAAATATGGGCATGTATTTAAAAGGATTATACATTTTTAACATATGTATCCAATTGCTTGCTATGTTGGGGAGGAAAGAAGGAAAATTTGGAACGCAAAATTTTACAAAAGTGAATGTTAAAAACTATGTACATTTGTTAAAGTAAATACTATTGAGAAAAAATGTAATTGGGAAAATGAATATTATTGAGAAAAAATGTAATTGAGAAATATTAACAATAAGTGAACAATAAATAAAATAATAATAAATAGTAATAAATATTAAATAAAAATAAATATGCATAGACGATAACTAAAAATATAACATAAAAAATAAAATCCCACCTTCTATAAAAAGATTTTTTTCAGGCTAATCTATTTAAGGCCAATACCCCTTTCTCCTAATCATTTTCAATTGAAGCATATACATTGTTGGAATATTGTTCTCTTCATTTTGTCTCCCATATCAGACTATAAGCCTCTTGATAGCTTCAACTTTTTTGTCTTTTCTTTATATCCCAAATGCTCAATGCTGACACACACAGTGGGTGCTTAATGAGTGTTTGTTGAAC